>OMKY01208057.1:0-15802 GCA_900302395.1 Bregmaceros cantori
CCAGACTTCTGTGATGACTCGACTCCCTACAAACAGATATGTACAGAAGAGCATCATGTGCTTTGTGTAAACATCAACAACTCTCTGGATATTCCACCAGTGAAGTGATCGAACGCTGGAACTTTTCCTATTCTTAGGCCGCACATTAGACGAGACAGACGTCTCTGAGTGTGCATTAAGTGCTGCAACGTTAATGCAGTTCATTCTCAACAACTTTCCTCTCTCTCTCTCTCTCTCTCTCTCTCTCTCTCTCTCTCTCTCTCTCTCTCTCTCACTCTCTCTCTCCCCCCTCAACCATCATAATTTGTAACAAAAACACGTTGATATGAGTGATTTGTTAGTTCCAAAAGCATACAGATAGCGCAACGACGGTGACGGTGACGATTAGCCTCATGAAACAATTGTAATTAGGCTACTTGGGTACTTTTCTTTTTCACTAGTTACTTCTTACTAGTCCTCTATGTCTCTCTCCCTCTCGCAGATCTTCTGCGAATCTGAAAATCCTCATCAACATCATGTGCATAGCACCGCAGTTACACATTCTAAGTCAGAATAATTTCATACCCGAAACGCAGAGCATAGGGGGTGTAATGGTTTTGCGTCTGCGACGGCAGCTCCTTCGTATTAACGCGATAGCCTTTGAGCGGATGGACGGATTTGTCCCAGATTTGGTATGTTCATGAAATGATGAGATTTTTCAAGCCCAATACTTACAAGATGGCTGAATTCAAGATGGCCAAATTTAGTTTAAGGCTCCTCTCTAAACTAATGAATGTCAGTGAAACTATGGTAAAAGCAAACTATGGGGGTCCGCGTTGGCCGAGAGGTTATGGTCACTGCACCTAACGCGACCCCATTCATGTTAGTGGCGCTGTGTCTACCGCAGTGTTGCGAGTTCGACTATGCTCGTCGACTTGTCTGCATTGTCTAACCCCGATCCCTTCAACCCAGTTTCCGACTAATAATATCAAATAAAGATGGGAAAATGGGGCTGATGCCGGAAAAAAGAACTTTAAAAAAAGCAAACTATGGTACTGTGTCTAACATGTCCCACATTAGGAAGCTGCAAAAAAGGGCCCACATTATGGCAATCCACCTTAAATGTAATTTCCTATAGACGAGTTTACGTGCGGGGGAAGTCATTTTGTCCCGTGCTTCTGTAGGTCACTTCTGGTGCCTATATGTATGTATATAAAGTCTGGTGAAGGCCGCGGTACGTGGACACAAAAACACACAAAACGCACACCAATTAAAAGTCCGACCAATAGATGTCGCTATGTGACCAGTTACACATCACACTCCTTGGTTCGTTAACTTTTTTGTATAAATATTGATGAAATACAGTCAAAATTCTACTTGAATTTACTCACCGAGTGGTCACGTGTTCTTCTGGACCAATAGGCTCGCTGCTCCGGCTGGGTGAGGAATAGCCAACCACAAGTTACCACCACAATTTTTAAATAACCCTGTAGGTGTGTGCTCCCACCGAATAGTCATGTTGAAAGAATAATCAAATACACCGCACGTACACCGGAAGTGACATTCAGACACCGGAAGTACCCCCCGAACTCACCTATAAAGCATAAAATATGGCTTCATTTTTTACTTTGTGTGAAGACACACTGATGTGAAACACCCTGTACAAAAACAACCGTTATGATGGTTAGAGCCAAACTCTGCTATGTCAGCTGAGTGCAGTTTCCCCTTGTGTCATCAACGTGTCAGCTCTTTAATTAATGTGGCAAGTGGAGCGGTGAATAAGTCTTCCTTCCCTTGGGGATGATGTCACTTTGAACAAGAAACAATGGCTGCACCAGTTTCATCAAAACCAACCTAGGCTTCACACACTGGTTAAACCAACTAGGTCGGGTCCGCGTTGGCCGAGTGGTTATGGACACCGCACCTAACGCGACCACATTCTTGTTAGTGGCACTGTGTCTACCGCAGCGTCCGCAGTGTCGCGAGTTCGAGTGCGCTCATCGACTTGTCTGCAATGTCTACCCCCGATCTCTTCAACCCAGTTTCCGACTAATCCTATCCAATAAAAAGATGGAAAAAAAATAATAACTTAATAACTTTAAAAAAAAAAAAAACTAGGTGTCCTGGGTTACTGATCAAATTGAGAAATGACCCAGAAAGGGGAAACAAGGGAGGGTTTAGAAACCCTTTATTGTATGCAGCAAATCATACATTTCATCAATTTGATTATTTTATTTTAACATGAATGACCCTTTAGAGGCCGTGGTACATATTAACAAGACCTATCTAATCACAGTCCATTTCTTCATCGCCTGACATGGTACTCATCTCGGTATTGAGGTCCACCAGGGCGGAATCCGGTTCTGGTGGAAGCTCCTGGGGTCAGGCTGCAGACGGGACAGACAGCACCCAGATTGAGTCAAACGGAAGAGTTTGTACAGTAATCCATGGAAACTTCATCAAGGTATTGAGGCGTAGTGTGACGTGCTTAGTCAGGCTGGCTCATCCAAGACCAAGACTTTGGGACCATGTCCTTCCGAGGTCGGACGCTGTCTTAAGAGGAGGGGGACTGATGATCGCTGATGCTTGGCTGCTGGGGGGTGCGTCCTGGCACGGCGCTGCTGGGCGGTCCACGGACGACGCGCACATCTCGGCCCGCTGACTTGTAACACTAGGGCTGCAACTAACCATTAATCAACGATTCGTCAGCCATTTTATCGATGTGTAATCAATTAATCTGTTGATTTTTCCTTTAAAATCAGAATGATTAGGGTGTGTCGTATGATGGCAGAGTGGTGATGGACACCGCTCCTAACGCGCCTCCATTCATGTTAATGCCACTGTGTCTACTGCAGCGTCCGCAGTGCCGCGAGTTCTCCTCTCCTCGTCGACTTGTCTGCCATGTCTACCCCCGATCTCTTCAACTCAGTCTCCGACTAATCCAATAAAGTTGAAAAACGGCACTGACAGCGGAGCTCTCCGCTCCTCACCGACTTCCTCCGTTCTCTCGTTCCACTTGCACACACAGACCCTGTCAATAAAATGGGAAAATGGCGCTTACGCTAAAATAAAATATATATATATTATTTACCTGAATGTCTCACAATCTCTAACATTTCCATTTCAGTATTCAGCATGGAATTCAAATTATGAAATCATAAAGGGAGATTTTGTTTAATTTTGTCAAGATTGACCCCCTTGCCGCCCCCACTTTTCTAAAATGCAAATGACAGCCTGACTTTGTAATTCTCTCTCTATTCACATCCACAGCGCCCTCTAGTGCCAGATGCCTCCCCTTCCTCTCGACGAGCGCATAGTGCTTCTCCAGCAGTGCACCAAGCACCTGTCCCAATACGACGCTCCCTCCGCCTCCCCGTCGTACGGCCTACACCGCCGCACCTCTCACCCAGCCTCCCGGTCTTCCAAAGCTGCTGTGGACAGTGTCTCCCATGCTGCGTGCCGCCTCCAGAGCCTGCAGCTTTCCCCGTACTCCTGCAGCTCGCTGAGCCTGGAATGCAAGCGCAAGCAGTCACGCGGGGCCAAGATCCAGCACGACCCGCCGCTGGTCTTGGTGTCGTCGAACTCGCCGCCCCGTGGCAGCTACGACCCGAGTCATCGCCACAGTAACGGCACGGCGACCCTGGGTCCCAGGCTCCCCTCGCACCACACCCACGCCGTCGACATAAAGGTGTCGCTGGAAGGCGGCAGGAGCTCGTCGACGGGCCACGCGCTGCGCCGTGGCGGCAGTCTGAAGGCCAGCAAAGGGAGCGGGAAACGGGTATCGCTGCACTTAAATCACACAGACGGGAAGTCGCCGCCGCTGGCCAGCGAACAGCGGGGTCACCCTGGACTTCAGTTTGTCCCCGCTCAGGCACAACAGGCCAAGGCAAGAAGGGAACGGGAGAATCCCGGGTTCCTTCCCAGAGGTGAGACACAGTCCAAGCTGAGCACAGCTCACCACAGTAGCATGCTCCATGGCCTGCCACACGCCACCATCGTGAATTCCTACCCCTCATCCCCACCACCTCTCAACCACTTCTCTTCCTCCGCCACCCCTACCGCGTTCCGGTCCACTCCGGCCGGCCGCCACCGCCACACCCCGGCCCAGGTTCACACTCTACCACTGTCCCCTGGCTCCTCGTCCGTCGGCGTGCCCAGGTTCCCCAGTCCCGCGCACACGTGCACGCTCGACATTTCATACCCTTTTAACTGCGGCTGCTGGGAGCTGGTGCGGCGCAACCGAAGAGAGAGAGGAGGTGGGGGCGGAGGAGGGAGCCCTTCGTCGTCGTTCTCCTGCGTTCAGCCGACGGGGAGCAGCAGCAACATGGGTCTGCGTAACCTTGGCGGCTGCCTGTCCCCCGCCACCACCAACACCACCGCGTCCTCGTCCAACAGCACAGCGTCAGAGTGCCGGCCGCTGACGGGATGCGGGGCGGCAGGCTGCCGTGCCTCGTGGAGCCCCGCTCCCTCTCTGCGGCGTCGCAAACTGGTGGGCGGGTGTTTGCCCTCGGCCGCCGCGTCACCGCTGCGCGTGCTGCAGAGCTGCGTGACCGGCTGCGACCGGCAGGCCAGCCAGACCGCCAGCTCCACCTGCAGCTACTGTAGCAGCAGCGACCCCATCGTGACCTTCAACCCCTCGCGGCGCGGGAAGCCTGGACCCCAGAGGTCAGTGGAGCAAAGATAACATCCACTCATCCTACAAAACACCTCTAAAACGTAGCATTTCAAAATCTACATTGAAACCAGTTCTGGTCAGAATCAGAATCAAGTTTATTGCCATTGTCAATGATACACAGACTGGTAAACTGTGCAAGAGACATAGTGCAAGAAAAATATTTAAAAGAGAAAAAAAAAAAAAAAAGAAATATAATGTAATTGAGTCCAGGCATATTTTACATTTTGTTGCAATTCAATCAGCACGCAACAGTGGTTCGTTGGAGCTTGTATTTCAAAATGTAATGAATTACTTCAATGTCACCTGGCTCACTAGGCAAGTTACAAGAGCACAGTTTCATGATAAAAAACTAGTTTCACCCCAAACTTACTTGATGTACTAGTGGCATCTGCTCTCTCCCAGAGTGCTTTATAGTAGATTATTATTTAACATTGTTGACCTTGATGTATTTGACCTGAGTGATATGATTGGACGTCTGCCCAGCGCACCAGCCAGTGGCAGCTTCCCACCCCTGGATGATGATGATGACTACAGCGTGCAAACCATCTGGCCGGATGAGTTGGCCCACAAGATGAACCTGAGTGGAGCGTACAGCCAGGACTCCTCAAGGTAACAGGACAATAAATATAAACCTGAGTACGGTTTGAAAAGTACTGGGAAAAATAAATTTAAAAATTGGGTATGGTTTGAAAATAATCCTGTAAAGTGCCGGGGACAATAAATATAAACCTGAAAAGTGCCGCGGACAATAAATATAAACCTGAGTATGGTTTGAAAAGTGCCGGGGACAATAAATATGAACCTTAAAAGTGTGGGGGACAATAAATATAAACCTAAGTACGGTTTAAAAAGTACTGGGAACGATAAATATAAACCTGAGTACGGTTTGAAGTGTCGGGGATGGGTACAAGCTAGGGCTATTTGTTCGATTTGAGGTTTTCATGATAAATAATAAGGCATTGCATTAATCTGACCATGCTGACGATTTACATTTTTATTCAACTCAAATGATATTTGTCTCTTCCAGAGCTTGCGGCTACCCTGACAGCAGCCACTGTCGTGGGCTCGCACCCAAGGCGTCCTGCATGAGTCGAACGGAGCAGAGCGGCGTCCGAAGTGAGGTCCAAGAACGGGATCACCCGACGGACCACGCTGGTCGCCGCCGCCTGTGGCAGGTGCAATGGCAGAATTTAAAGAATATTAGAAAATAATCTATTTGTCGTGCAGTGGCTTTGTGTGTGAGGAGGTCCTTGAGGTATGGAGGGGGGTGTGCATGGATGGTTTGATGAGCCAGTAGGGCGATCTTGAAGTCGATATGGGATGGCACAGGTAACCAGTGAAGTGAATGGAGAATCGGAGTTATGTGGTCGTACTTCTGCACCCTCATCAGGACTGTAATTAATTGCAGCACTGATGTGCTGCAATTGCTACAAGCACTTGCTAGGAGTCCGGATGAGGAGTGCGTTGCAGTAGTCAACCCGAGTCAAAATTTGATGCTCAAGATAACTGGGGAATGGGTTCTGAGATGGACCCAGGATAAGCACGCAGATTTAAGATTGATTTATCAATGGTAGTAGGCTACCATTTGTTGGCGTTTGATATCATATTGGATTTACACCAATACAATGGACATGAAGTGGTAAGGAATACCACTTAACCATACGTATATGTACACTTCACTGTACATGCGACCCCCAAAATGTGTGCCGCCCTCAAGCCATGACGTCACCATGAACCAGCCCTGTCCAGACGTAAGTTGGTCTGTAGGTAAGCTAGCAGAAAAAAACATTTGCATAGAATTTAGTTAGTGATGTGAAAATATTCTACCACACAGGGCAGGATGGGTGAGTTGATGGGTGGAGAAGACGGGCGTGGCTCCCTGAAGAGGCTGCTGGTCGCGGAGGGCGAGGCTGGAGGCAGAGAGATGGACGACTACGACTCTCCATCTCCACCCGACTCGCCCTCCTTTTCGTACACGCCGCCGGCCTCCGTCACTGGCACGCTCCCCATGAAGTCGGCTCCCCGGCCGAGAGGAGCCGAGAGGGAAGGGGGCCACTCCCTGCCCTCGGCCAAGTCGCTGCATTTGGTGCTGGACTCGCTGAGCCACGAGCATGATGAGGACAACAGTCGAAGTGAGATCCTTTTTTCAATTGTACATATTTCATTGTCTCCACTTGTAGCAGAATGGCCTGGTTAGCCAGAACCAACAAATCGTCCACGCATCGCACGCTGCTAGATGGTTCTTTAGGTCTTTGAATCGAAACATGGGCGGAGAGTGGGACGTGGGCGGAGTTTGGTAGGCACGCCTCCACATCGCTTTTACCATCTACTGCGCTGTGATTGGATAACACGATTTTATTTACCCTTTTTTTTTACACGTTTTGCGACCCTGGTTTTATCAGACCCAATGATCGTTCTAATTGCGTGCGATGCGTGGGCGATTTGTTGGTTCTGGCTCTCCTGGCTAGCAGAATGTGCACCAACATGGCTCATCCTACTCCAGATGCACTGATCAAGTCTTGTTTTTTTAGCGATCGTAGTTTCGGTCCTGACCATTTGTAGATGTTGTTGCACCGTTGTTTAGGTTGTCTCCCTCTGCTTCTTTTGCCTTCTCCCTGCTTTGGGGCATAGGCCGGCAACATGAGATCTCCAGGGGTCTCGGTCCTGATCTTTCTGCTACAGCTGTCCCCAGGTGTAGCCCATCTTCTTGATGTCCACGTAAAAATCTTGGCAAGGAACGGTCCGTTAAAATTCAGAGATGATCTGAATGACGATTGGGATCCGGGAATATTTTCATGGATTTGTCACTCACATGGCCTTGGCTCACCTGGCCAGCCTGAACCAATTAATCGGTCGCGCATTGCACGTGACTTGAACGAACATTGCGTCGGGTCTTGAGCATATCAAAAAAAGGGTGTGGCATGTGGTGGAAGGGTGGAGGAGCATTATTTTTTCAAAATCTAAGTATAATCACAGCACAGTAGGCAGAGCAATTGACGACGGCGCTTCTTGGTCATGTAACGTATCAAACTCTGCCCATATCTAGTCTCGCAGAGAGAAGCGCCTCAAAGTGGCTCTGATTGGCCGGCTATCAAACACCCAATAATCTGATTTGTTGATTCGCTCGAGACCAGACCCAATGTTCGTTCTAGTCGGTTCTGGCTTGCCAGGTTAGGCCTTGGCGGGGGTTGGTGCTCTGCAAGTGCTTTATTATAATGCACGGATGTGCCATTTCAGTGCACCTGTCTCTGCCACTGTCTTCCTCGCTGCCTGCGTCGCTGTCCGACGAGAGCGCCACCACGCCAGATGCAGAGAACGCTGTGATCAGCGCCATCCTGCCCTTCCTATTCCTCGGGAACGAGCGCGACGCTGCGGACCTGCAGCTGTTGATGCGTCTCAACGTGGGCTTCGTCGTGAACGTCACCACGCACCTGCCGCTGTACCACCACCACACCGGCCTTGTGCGTTACAAGAGGCTGCCCGCCACCGACAGTAGCAAGCAGAACCTACGACAATATTTTGAGGAAGTGTTTGAGTTCATCGGTAAGCGGTTCACATTTTTGTGTTTGCTATTGATGTTATTCGAGGTTGGATCACCAGTCTGGTAAACAGGCCTGCATCAGGCTTGGCCTGACACAGCTTTGTCTTGACTTATGGCCACATGTTAAAAGTGTCCGTCGTGCTGGTAATACCGTTGGCCATATATAATACTAAAAAGACTGGCCCAAGGGACGGATGGGTGGCGGCCCAGGGCAGAGGAAAGGCAGTTGTTGTGGGGAAGTCGAGATGATAGGACGCAGGCCACGGAAGAAGATGTGATCCACATGTCTTTGCCAACTTTGCTGAATTGCCCTGAAGTGTCCTAGTGAATACATCCACAGCGTCAGATCATTGGAGAACCTGGTAAGATGACTTTTGATGTTTGGATAATTATCTAATGTGTATTCAGCAAACCGTAACTGTCAGGGGAAAACATGATGAAGCTAACACTTCACATTGTAGAACCACTGGGGATGTTTGGCTGTAACTCAGTTGGTAGGCGTTGGTTACTAAGTTGTTTGTAAGTTATGTTGCTACTGTGAGATATTAGCCTTAGCGATGTCACGGTTTGAACACACATTGGATCATTTCTCAAAAAGATCAAACCTTCTCCAATGATAGTTGAAAAGATGAGTTGAACCGGTTGATTTCGGAATTCCAACCAGAGTGATTTGATTGTGGTGTAGAATCTCGGTATTTGCAGAGGATGCAGAAAAAGCTTCGCCTTGCGTAATATATAAGCAGTTGATTACGTATGGTAATTGTTTGTGCAACCCATTACTGTCGGTACAATCACTGTGTAACTCATAACCGGTCAGTTCGTATGTGCATATCATGTGCAGTTTGACTCATCTTTTGACCTCCTTCTAAACCCGAATGGATCTTCGAGACTGCATTCCTCTAACCCCGCCAGTAAAATAGAAAAATGGAATTAACGTGTCACCCCCTTCCTCCCTGTACAGAGGAGGCTCACCACATGGGCAAAGGAGTGCTGGTTCACTGCCAGGCGGGCGTGTCACGCTCGGCCACCGTGGTGATGGCCTACCTGATGAAGCACACGCTCATGACGGCCACCGACGCATACAAGTATGTGCGCGGGCGGAGGCCCGTTGTCTCTCCCAACCTCAACTTCATGGGACAGCTGCTGGAGTTTGAGAGGGACCTCAACTCTGGCATCACCCCCCGCATTCTCATCCCCAAACTCAGTGGCCTGGAAACCCAGGTGTGAGAGGGGAGACAGTAGGAAACCCAGGTGTGAGGGGGGAGACAGACTAGGAAACCCAGGTGTTAGGGGGGGAGACAGACAAGGAAACCCAGGTGTGAGGAGGGAGATAGACTAGGAAGCCAAGGTGTGAAGTGGGAGACAGACTAGGGAACCCAGGTGTGAGAGGCAAAACAGAATAGGAAACCCAGATGTGAGGGGGAGACAGAAAAGGAAACCCACAAAAATATGTGAAAAAAAAAGAAAATATAGACACACAAATATGCCTTGTTTTATCATTTTTGCATAATTACCTTCATTTTCATTGCAAACAAGGTTGCCTTGTTCAGCTTTAATTTATATTACAGAACAAAGTGTTACACCATTACAGTGTTAATTCATCAATGATATGAAATTAGTTCCAAAAATATGAGTTCATGTTGTGTGTTAATGTTAATAGACTTGCATGGGATGAATGGGGGGTTCCGGTTGTCACTCTGAAAAGATCCTCTTGGGGGTGCTGGAGATGGGGGTTCAAGGCCCCATAGTGGTCAATAAATAAAGTCGGGGATGCAGTGGTTGAGGAATGACACAATGCTGTGAGTCTGGATCGTGCCTTCTAAAGGCCAGTCCATGTTGGTGGTCTTTAGCCTTCTAACTTGACTGCATGGAAATGAGATGACTATGGCTGTGTCCGAAATCGCTCCCTACTCCCTATATAGTCCACTCACTTACAGTGCACTCAACAGCAACACCAAGATTTTGGACATTAGAGTCGGCGCCATCAAAATTATTATAACATTATAAAATTCAACAATCATCACAAAATCAAAAGTACTTACTATTTGCCATAGACGGTCGCCATTAGCCCAGTTTACATGGTAGCAAACAGCCTACATATAATGCGCCTATGGGTAGATCCGCTTCAAAAGTGCTCATGTATAAGTGCTCCAGATCCGCTTCAATGCATTTTGAAACGGAATACATCCATGCCGGCACCCGCCCTTTGCCGAATCTCGGTCCTGGTTCTCTTTCTCTCTCTCCACCAACAGCCATGGGGCCATCCCCTTTTCCCAGCGTACCCGAGGGGGGGTTCATTATGAATTTGAATATATTATATATATAGATATTATATAGTTTATACTCTGGCTACGTAAACTCGGCATAAATATGGATCCGATTGGTAAGTGTCCTTGTACACAGGTGAAGCGGATTATATTTGATACGCCTTAATTTATTCAGATCCAAAAAAGTGTCCATGTAAACGGGGCTATTGACTCCTGCCATGTCTTTGTAGTTTTGGTAATTTTTAAAGGGCCACACAATGCATTATGGTTTATATTGCTTGGTCTAGGGTTCATCGATGCTCACTACTTTTCGCAGTACATATTTTGAGTGCACTATATAGGGTACATGGAGTATTCAAACATGCCTACAAAATGGCGTGCTCCCCATATAGTGCACCAAATAGGGAATAGGAAGTGATTTCTGACATTTTGTGTGTGAGAGTACTGTAGTTTCCACTAAGCCACCATTACTACTGTGTCCACTGATTCCATTCTGGAGCTGTTGTGCCTGCTGTGTGGGCTAGGACAGAGCATATTTGCTGTTCTCACTGTTAACTGGAGTGAAATAATCTCACACACATTTCATTACCTTCTAAGTGCTAGCAAAACGCTGTGCACAAAATATAATTTGCCTCTCACAGTACAAGTCAGATCATGGCCACATTTTCAAACGTACACCAACGACATGTCACAATGGCATTTTTTTTTTAAATTAAAATGCCCTAGACATGCAACCGTTTGCTGCTAAAAACACTAGTTACTGTCCACCTACACTACACATTATACAGAGGAATCCTCTTATAGTTTGTCCCGACCCAATTTGATCACTATTAACGGTTGATTACTAAAACTAAAATTGCACACATTTAGGAGAAAACTGTCCTAATCCCACCTTCTTCACACGTGTTCTTTGGCCAGAAATACACAATTATGGTGGAATTCTCCGCAACGGCCAGCGCCATAACAAAAGATCATACTCTATTGTGCCTGAGTGTGTCTCCTATGCCCTTAGACAGTTATTTCTGCACTTCCAGTGACAGAAACAACGACCTTCTGTACATATCCTTCCTAGAAGAATTGCTCCCCTTTTTTCCCTCTTTGTTTTGTGGGTGATGGTTTAATTTTCCACCATTGTCGTGACGTTGGCAAAATTAACTTTTGGTCATTTTGTGAGTGAAGTCGCTGGTCCGCTGTGTTATTGTTGTTATTGTTGGCTGACGGAAGTGGACGTCCCCGCTTACGGACTAATTCCCCCTTTTTTTTTTCTTTCCCGGCAGATATGTCAAACGCTGCGTTGAGTTATTTGCGTGCTATTGGAAATAGAACATGTGAATATTTTATACATGTATAAAAATAGCACTTACAACCAGGGCCTTGAACCAACATTTTTTTCCCAATCGGTTTGTTCTGAACAGAAACAGAATTATTACGTTTCCAGTTATGAGATCCACCAATAAATTGCCTAAACGGTTAGAAAAAAAAATATTGTTCCCGGAACGGTTAATTTAGTTCCCATCAGCTGAAACAAATGTTTTCAATTCAAGTTGACGCTTGCCGTGGGTGCGGCTGGGAAGGGAAGGCATATGGCGGCAGAGACTGGCGGAGCAGCGTACAGCGGCGCCATGTAAGGCAATCAGCGGCTGGGGGCTGGGAAGGCACGCGGCAGGCAGACCGCGCAGTGTTTCAACGAAAGCTTAAATAAATGTTCCTGTTCCAGAACATAAAATAACGGTTTCAATTTTGGTTCTGTTCCCCAGAAAAAAAAATAATCCCGGTTATCGTTTTTGTTCCTAGAACCGGTTCAAAGCCCTGCTTACAACTTTCATTCTTCCAACTCCTTGTTTTCCACCTGCTGCCAGAAGTGATTTAAACCAAAGTATGTCAATACTGACGGAGACATTTCAACCTTTATCCACATGGATTTGAGACTATGCATCTTAATTATTACAGTCCTCCCACAGCACTGTGAATATGTTTTAGTTTTTACTTTCTAATGGACAACAGAAACATTTGGTTTTATTCTCCATGTATTTGTATTTTATTCATCACAACCTCACACCGCAGACTACCAATGCATTGATCATATATTAATGAGTTGCTTATGTCAGAGCAGTAATTAAGCACTAGGGATGAACAATTATTCAAATATTGTCCGAAATCGCCCCATATCCCCTACTCCCTACTCCCTATATAGTGTACTCACTTATAATGCACTCAACAGCATCAACCAAGATTTGGAACCCTAGTCGAGTCGACAGCATTAAAGTTATTATTACATTTAAACAATCATCACAGAAAGTCAAAAGTACTTACATTTATAACTATTTGCCGTGGTTGGTTGCTCTTCTGTATGGGTTATATTGCTTGGTCTAGGCTACATTGATGCTCACTATTTTTCACGGTGCTTTGAGTGCACTATATAGGGTACAAGGAAGTATTCAGACGCCTCTATAAAATGGCGTGCGCCCCATACAGTGGACTAGGAAATAGGGAGCGATTTCGGACACTGTGTGTCAAATCAATCTAACAGTTTTTATGAACTAGGCTATATTAGCAAGTCGCGTTGTCAGGAGGCAACACTCATTTGTAGCTGTCTATGATGTCCTAGCTTGGGGCCAATTAGCATCAGGTAGCCGTGACTTCATCAGTGGCCAAAACTGAAATCCACACAAAACAAGACTTCACGTCAAGGTTGGGGCCATTAATTTGTGATTGACCGTGCACTCAAGAAGTGACTTCGGACCTGAACGTCACCTGATTTTGATGTGACTGGACATGGCCAGCGACTTAGCCTGGCAAGCCAGAACAAACCGTTCACAGTCATTGGTTCTGGATTAAGCAGCGTTGACAATGGGGAGGATCCAAATGACGTTATCAAACCACAGCGCAGTAGGCATGACAAGTGGAGGGGAGTAGGAAGAGTATATATATATATATATATATATCGAGGGGTGTACCAAACTCCACCCATGTCTCACACAAAGCTCCGCCTTCACAGGGCTCTGATCGGACCGAACAAATGTGAATGACACACGTCATTCAAATCAATGTCAGGTCACTTTCATGCGGTCGTGTGCCCCATGGCGTCATGACTTGATCACTGATCCTTCACAACTGGAAAGGTATCCTGCGATATATTTTAAATCTTTGTATTACTCATTTCTACTTCTCTTCTGCTGCTCTATTTGGGAGAAACGTTATATCTGCACTTATATCAGTGGAGTTGTACAGAGGGGAGGGTGTATTGAAATAAAGAGGAGGATGTATTGAAATACAGAGGAGGGTGTATTGAAATAAATGTTGAGATGGAACTTTTTGGAATCGGGGAAAGAAAAATGACACGGAAACCAATCATTCTCTTCCTGACTGCTTGCTGTAACGCTGCTGCTTTTCTTTCCATTGCATACAATTTGAGCAGTCTGATGAAATTGACCGGTCACTTCTAAAAAAACAAACACAGAATGCCTTGTGTTGCATTGTACACTGTGCATCCTCCACTGGCGTATTTTACCCACGTTGGAAGCCGTTAAAATCTTTATACTGTGCAATGTTTATTCGCTTTTTTTTCTACGTTGGCATGCCGTTATATTTCCTCTTTTCTCCTTTAAATGGTTCAAAGAGAAGCTGTTTTGTGTGTTAACAGCTTTAATGTGTGTTTAATGTGATTCATTTATTGACACGCAACACAGCCTTCCTTCACCCTGTCGACCGGCTCAAACCGGCCGTCTCTAAGCTGTTTTGGATCCTGGATTTTTATTTTTTCGGAAGTTTTGTTGTTGCTGTTTTTTATTTTATTTTATTTATTATATATTTATTTTATTATTTTTTTGTTTTTCTGTGTGCGTTGAGACTGTAAATTGAACTACTGGATATGCAAACAAATGCACAACAGGTTGAAATTGAATGCATGTTGCCGCTAGTTGCTAGTGGGCTTGCCGACTGCAGGACGGGGGATTGGTTTTCACAAAGTTTGACGACTGCTGTCATTTTGCCGCCGGGTGCAAGACACCACGAGTCGCTGTTGTACCACTTGTGTTCCTCTTGGCACTTTAAAGAAAATAATAATTTGTGTTTGCCAATGTGTAAAGAAAATCAACACTGTGTGTATGCCGTCTGTTCCTGGTGTATGTTGTACTTACTTTACGGTGCCATCCCTCTGGAGGGGTCGTATGTTGTATTCTCTTGTTAATCTTCTTGCTGGGAGAGAGGAAAAAAATGTTCAATAGGGCCGATGCATGGAGACGTGGCAGCAGACATTATGGTGGTATCATCGTGGTCAGACGAACAGGCATCCATCCATCCATCCGCTTATCCGTAGTCGCGGGGGCAACAGTTCCACCAGAGAGCTCCAGACTTCCCGCTCCAGAGCAACATTAGCGACCTCCTCCTGGGGGATCCCGAGACGCTCCCAGGCCAGAGAGTTGATGTAATCCCTCCACCTGCGCCTTGGTCTGCCCCGGGGTCTCCTTCCAGTGGGACATGCATCGAGGACCTCCCTAGGGAGACGCTCGAGGGGCATCCTAACCAGATACCCGAACCACCTAAGCTGACTCCTATGTTCAGACAGCGAGCGATATTTGCTTAACATTGTCCGTTTAAAAGTCTTCTATTATTGATTTATCCATGGTAATATGCTATCAATCGCCAGCAGATGGCAGCCGAACTGCGTCGCTGTATTTGCCCCAACATAATGGATGTGAAGTTGAAGTAATACCACTTAACTGTACGTCTACGTTTACTTCACCATACGTGATACCAGCAAAATGTCTGCCGCCACCAAGCCGTGACGCAAAGTGCAACAACCCTATTGGATGAAATATTTTCATATTGTCACAAGTCTTCCTCTTGTTCAGAAACATTTTCTTTTTCGTAAACACAGACATCACAAACTCAGACTAGCACCGTGTGAGATGCCTGTGGCCGCTTTCAGACTGGACCTTAGATTGTGTGGGTCTGTATGCACATGGAACTGATGGACACTAGCAGCAAACCACCGCAAAATGGGACAATTATTGGACATTTTTTCTGGCGTAAGCGCCACTTTTCCATCTTTATTGACAAGATTAGTCGGAAATGGTGTTAAAGAGATTGGTGTTAGACTTTGCATGTGCCCAGCGCACTGGCCATATATAAATACCATGTAGCCTCGACTTGGGGATAGGTTGATTAACCTCTTCCTGATGTGAGGCGGATACGCCCCCAGCTTGTTACACTAGAATCTAGCCCAACTTGCTGGGGAAGTGGTAGGTAGTAAGTGGTAGGTATGTGTTGTATCATCATACGATCATTCAACACACGTCAATATCATCAGAGCGACTTCCAAACACCATCCATCGTACA
>OMKY01208069.1:0-11799 GCA_900302395.1 Bregmaceros cantori
TAATTGTAATGAGTTTGTCAAAGTAATTTTACATTTGTGGGTTGAGAGGAACAATACGTTACTGTGTTTTAGGTCAACAAGAGAGATTGCTGCTCCCTGGAGGTTTTGGCCTTTTTTAATTTATTTATTTTTACAGCCTTCTGATCGTCTTAGTTTCAATTGTCGGCAACTGATCGACTATTGAAGTAAACGTTAGTTGCAGTCCCAATGTGTACCCAGTACACCCAGAGTCTCTTGACAACTGATTGTAACAACAATAAGTGTTGTGTTGCTTTTTTGTGTACATTGTGCTTTTGCGTTTATTTAATTACATTTTGCCTTGTTCGGGAAGAGGCCTTGTATAAGATAGGCTTCTTGCCTCTTCCTCATTCCTAATTATACTCCTCAAAATAGTTCAACTAAAAACAGAAGCACTCAGAGATTGCAAACTTGCACCGTAGTGGTACAAGACATAGTCCTGTTAGTGCTAGCAGTATGTGTGGCAACCCATTATCAATGCAAGTGCTCATAGAGTAGCACGATTGCGATTGACACCACCAGCGAACATGCCAACTAGATTTCCCAGCGGCCCCTGGACCTGGAAGTCTAGTCACGTGACCGTAGAGCAATCTATCGGTAAGTTGGTGATCAAGTATGATTATGTTACTTCTACGTTACAGAAATGCACCAAAATGCAATCACTTCTTTCTTCGGTCATTTCCGACAACTCCGCTAAATTTCATCCAGATGCACAACTTTTTTTCAGTTATCGAGGGGACAAACCAACGCTAAAAACAGAACCTGCTTCGCGGTTCAACAACATCATAAGGAAAGAGGTGGAGAAATAGGACGGGCTTCTCAGATGGGGCTGACCAACACTGCTGGTGCACTGATCCGATCCTCAGATCAGTGATCGGGGGCCGATCAGACTTTTTCCCAAGGATCAGGACTCGTAATTTTGTCCCGATGAGGATCAGTTAATGAGTCAGGGAGCATGCCAAATGATTGTTCATTACTTTGACCATTATTGAAATTGACAATTGTGCCAAATAAGTTGGGTACTACCAATTTTTTTAGGATCAGGACTCTGTATCGGGAATCTGTATTGGGGATCGGGACTCGGTACCGGAGATCGGGATCGGCCGTCCTTAATATTAAAGGATCGGGATCGTAAGCAAAAAAACATGATCAGTGCACCCCTACACGTATGAAACATGCGTTAAAAAACAAGCGCCACCGACGTAGCCGCTGGTGTTGCTAAACGCCCAGCGAGAAGCAGTCTCAGATCTCCACTAACAATGTTAGTCAACAGAGATTAGCAGCAGGCTATATTTGACTCCCGGCCATGAAATTGCATGTGAACTATATACCGAGTCTTCTGTAATGCTATTCTATAATTCTCCATAGCCAAGCAAAACCGCCACGCCTAAGCGGCATGCGTGTACCATTTTAAAAATGCACACAGTAAGCCTGCATGGAATTAGATTTAAACGGTTTCTTCTGCGGTGTTACACATTTTTAGACGTCTGTGTTACATTATTAGCACAACTGATTAAAACAGTGATAATCGTTTATTGAACTAGAAGCAAGAGATTGCAAACCTTTGCCGTAGTGGTAAAAATATAATCGTACTTTTAGGGTTAGCAGTATGTGCATTATCAATGCAAGTTGGAAGCAATTGCGAATGACCGGGTTGAGCCTCCACTGCAACCCGGAAGTCTGGTCACGTGACCGCGGCAAGCACCCAGCGATCCATCGGTAGGATGGTGATTAAGTATGATTATGTTACTTATAGGCTACAGAAATGCACCAAAATTTAATCAATTGTTCCGTTTGTCATTTCCAACAACTCTGCAAAATTTCATCCAGATCCGTGCACAACTTTTTCAGATATCGAGGGGACAAACCAACTCTACAAAAATCATTAACATGCTTTGTGGCGAAGCCCCAGCGCAACCAGTTGAAACAATGAATAACTTGCAACAATGTAATCGTTGGTAATGTGTTGCGAACACTGTGACAATGGAGATAATGTGAATTGTAAATATTCACTACGTGATACTTTGTGTACTGCTGCTACTTGTGTTCTTGGAGGTATAAAACTGTTGGCAAAACAGATCAAATATGTGTGTTAATTCTCCGGCTAACAAATACAATTATCAAAATGGTGTGCAGCAGTCAAAGACTCAAGACATTTTCCTGAATACAACAATTTACCCCAGAAAGTAGAGGCACTCCTTCTCATATTATAATGCCGACATTACACTTCTTAGAGGATATTTGGAGGACCTTAGAGTGCATGAAAAAAAGTTTGGCACTAAAAGTGTGCTAATGTTTTTAAACTGAAATTAGATCGTTTGGTTCAGATTTTTATTAACGTGAAAAAAATGATGTACTTTTAATTAGGGGTGCAACGATTAGTCGATTAATCGGTGACTAATTGATTATAAAATTAATTGACAACTAATCTAATAATCGATAATCGTTATCTGTAGTTTTGAGCTGATGTTTCCCCCATTTATCCACATACATTTGATTTTCATTCATAATTTTAGAAAATATGAAACATGAAATTGGCATAATTGGTACAAAAATTAATATGAAGACAACCATGAAAATATTACGGTATAAATGACCTGTAATAGAGTTGTTGTCAGAGGACGTAACTTTGTACATTAGATGGTAAAAAAAAGAGCAAAAATTGACTAGATTTGAAGTGAACAGGATTAATTTCTCATAATAGTCGCTTGGGAAATTTGGGGTATTTTTAAAAGGTAAAATTATCCAACCGATTAATCCTTTCAATACTCTGCAAATAATAGACTATTAAAATAACCGTTAGATGCAGCCCTACTTTTAATGTGCTTGGTAAATTAGCACATCTAAAAACGAGCCCGTTTCCAAGGTGCTAGGAAGTGGGCGGACATTGTACATGAAACTTGTATTGTACCAGTTACTGGGCCGCTGGGGGTAGGGTAGAGGTGTACATCGTTAACACGGAGCCTCAGCATAAAAACTAAATTGATACGTCTCAAGGTGGGGGGCTACGTCGCACTCATGAATTAAACATGGACGCTAAACATGTTTGCATGTTAACGTCGGTGTCGCTCAGAACTGGGTCAGCCACACGTCTCTCTGCGCTGGCAGTCCTCGTGGACTGCCGTTTCTCATGTGGGAATGATTGCTGATGTAGCGTAGTGTTATAAAAATAATTATGTTTTTTTATTGATGTTTTAATTTGGTTCTTAGATGAGTGATTGCAGACAAAGCTATTGGGTTGTGTTGTAGCGCTGCAACTAACGATTATTTTGATCATCAATTAACCGCCCGTTTTTAGTGACGATTAATCGATTAATCAGTTCATTCAGTTCATTTTTCAATTCAAATTGGATTGATTATTTCCATGAACTATTATAACCTGCGCCATGGAAAGCAGGTTATGTTTTTGGTCGCGTTGGTTGGTTGGTTTGTCCCCAAGATAACTGAAAAAGTTGTGCACAGATCTGGATGAAATTTTGTACACAGTTGTTGGAAATGACACACAGAACAATTGATTACATTTTGGTGCATTTCTGTAGCCTATAAGTACTTAATCACCAACTTACCGATCGATCGTTGGGCGCATACCGCGGTCACGTGACCAGACTTCCGGGTCGCAACAGCCGCTGGGAAATGTAGTTGGCTTGTGCGGAGCATGTTCGCCGCTGGCGTGAATCGCAATCAAGTTACTCTACAAGCACTTGCATTGATAATGGGCTGCTACACATACTGCTAAAAGACCTATGTATCACTACGGCACAGGTTTGCAATCTGAGTGCTTCTAGTTAAAAGTTTGCAATATTAATATTGCAAACTGCATATATATGTACAACTTTCTCAATACACACCGTCTGTAGAATTGCACACATACTTTGCCTGTGTAACACTTTAATGGAAGTTGATATATATTTTTTGTACGACAGAAACAATGCATTTACAAAGACACTTTGAGGTTGGTCTGCTGTGTTAATGTCGTGATAACACGGTGTTTTATGGGCGCTGAAAAGTGGAGAGTGTGTTCCCAGCAGGCAATTAAAAACCAGCGAACTCTATTTTAATGGGGTGACTGCTGCGCGCTGGCACTTGGCAGTGCGACGCGAGAGGGCGCAACCCTCTCTCACTGCCTGGAGATGGAGCCAGAACTGGTTAAAAAAATATATACACATGTTGAGGGAACATTTCTCCCACTAAGAGGGAGATGAGGAATTCACGTAGAAATTATTGCCCATTTGAAGCGAGCCAGGCAGTTTTGCAAGCTCTGTCCAAACTCATGAATTAAACATGTGCACTATTAAGACACTTAAAAGCCATTTCCCCCAGAGTCCAGACATGGCACATGGCCAGTGGTATTCATAATAGTAATGGGCATTCCAGGTAATTTCCATACTCAGAATACTATTGTGATCTACTCGTTTAGCAAAAGCTATTATTTCAAAAGTCGATTAGTTGCCGATAGGGCTGTGCAAAAAAAATCGATAACTGAAAAAGTTGTGCACGGATCTGGATGAAATTTTGCAGAGTTGCTGGAAATGACAAACGGAAGCGATTACATTTTGGTGCATTTCTGTAGCCTATAAGTAACATGATCATAGTTAATCACAAACGTACCGATAGATCGCACTGGCGCTTACTGCGGTCACGTGACCAGACTTCCGGGTCGCAACGTCCACTGGGAAACGTAGTTGGCATGTTCGCCGGTGGTTTCAAATCGCAATTACGCTACTTGCACGTGCCTTGTTAATGGGTTGCCACACATACTGCTAGCACTAACAGTACTATTTTTTTTGCACCACAACGGCGCAGGTTTGCAATTTCCGAGTGCTTCTACTTTATTCTAGTTTCAAGAGACTTCAGTACTTCCCATCGCTAATTCCTAACGTTTTGGACTGGGACTCGGGCGATGACCACGGTTCAGTCCACCATCTGCAGCGTGGGCGTCCAAGATGCTGCGGGAGAAACGGAGAGCGGTATACGCTGGTCACCGCCGCCCGGTTGACCCCTACGTGTCCTTTGCGGCGCGCGACTCCAGCAGATGCCAGCTCGACGTGCTGCCGTGAAGGCTCCCACGGCTGCCCTCGGTGTAATAAAGCAGGTGGTCGAGGCAGAAGGGGCGGGGCCGAGGGGCGGCGGTGGCCGGAGCGCGTGGACGAATCAGCAATCTGGTGAAGGTTAAGGGGAAGCTACGGAACGCGGACGTACGTGCGGGGCTTCTCTGTCACGTCAGGAAATGGAGAGGAATTACTGCCACCAGGCGAGCAATAAATAAAGACTGTTAGCAGCACACAGGTCCTCGTGATAGCGCTGCATGTAACAATTATTTTAATAGCCCATTAGTAGGGCTGTGTGATTTTCACAAAAAATAAAATCCCTATTTCTGTCTCTGAAATCTCGATATTACATTTTGATTCAGATTTCCTGACGAAATTAAGACATTTTTCAATAATTCAAAATGTTATTTTCAATTTTCTCTTACAAAAAAAAAAAATCTTATGGTTTTAAATCAAATATATTAGGTACAACTAACCCCATGACCTAACTAAACTTCATCAATTACCAAACAAATTAAAATTAGTCATAGGTTGTTTTTTTTATATATGCACTGTTTATCACACAAGTTAATTGTAAATCTGATTTTACCATTTCTTTACATCCTCTGAGCCGAGAAATCTGATTGTGATTTCAAATCGAAGAATTGCCCAGCTTTACCCATTGCAGATTATTAAAACTATTGGTTGGATTTTTTTTTTTATGAATACCCCAAATATTCACAGTGAGTAAAATTGACAAATAGTCAAATTAGTTTTTTTTTCTAAACAACAATGTACAGCAATCAAGGTACATACTCAGATACAAAATAATTTTAAATATTTGTATGGTTTTCTTCAGTTACCTTCATCAATTATGTCCATGTAATATTTTGTATTTTGAGAAAATATTAATTCATATCAAATGTGTGTGACCCAATGAATAAATTCCTTGTTGATTATCATATTCTGCCCTGTTGAGGATATCTCATGCTTGCTCCATTTGCGATTTTTAGATTTAGAATATAATAACGCTAATAATAGCATAGAGTGTCTTGGATTTTTGGGGTGATGCAGGCACATGTACGCGCATGGGAAAAAGCAAAGAACACAGATAACCTTGAAAAAAAGACTGATTATTCGATCAAAATCGTGCCATCCATTAGACACTCCTAGCCTCCTACCAAGAGCCTCCCAACTCAGTTCTCAAACAGCTGCTCCCGCTCCCGTCCTCTTTGCAGTTTGCACAGTGACCAGCAGCATAAAAGACCTGGTGTCCGCCATCGCTCAAGATTAGTGCTTCAATTAGCCATAGTGTTGAGAGCACCACTACGCCATACCAGGGGCCGGGGACGAGACAAATTAAAACAGCATTTTGTTTTAACCACCAAATTGGATGACAAGACAATGGGCTCCCATCAGTGGTTTAATAATAAGGCTACAAACCACATTACAATAAATAACACTTATCTGTGGAACGGGAGGGAAACGGCCGCGACAGCCGACAAAGAAACGCTCTCTATCTGCGACGTCGGCGCCGGGTGCCCGGCTCCATTCCCATGGATCAAGAGAGACAATTACTCCCCTGGCGCAGCAATCTCGAGAGGCTAATCCTCTCACACATCAGGCCCCAGCAATGCTGCTCTGCCTTACATCAAGCTGGAGAGGAGGCAGACCACACCTTGGCTGGCGTGGGTCACAGCAGCACGGGGGAAACCAGCAAATGGAATGGGGCGAGAAGACAATCTAGGGGTGTCAGCCATTACATTGATAAGCAATAGAAGCACTCAGAGATTGCAAACCTGCGCCGTAGTGGTACAAAAAAAATAGTACTTTTAGTGCTAGCAGTATGTGCGGCAACTCATTGTCAATGCAAGTGTTCGTAGAGTAGCGCGATTGAGCCATAAACTGTCTTCCCACCGGCGAACATGCCAACGACATTTCCCAGCGGCCCCAGGCAACCCGATCTATCGGTAAATTGGTGATCAAGTATGATTATGTTACGTATAGGCTAGAGAAATGCGCCAAAATGTAATCGATTCTTCCGTGTGTCATTTCCAACAATTGAGGTGCACCAATCCGATCCTCAGATCGGGGGCCGATCAGACTTTTTTCCAAGGATCGGCAGTCGTGATTTTGTACCGATCAGGAACGGTAAATGAGTCGGGGAGCGAAATGGGAGCCAAATGTTTATTTACTTTGACTTTTATTGAAATAGACAACTGTGCCAAATTGTTTGGGTAGTACCAATTTTTGCAGGATCAGAACTCTGTATCGGGATTCGGGACCTGGCCGATTGTTAAAAATCAAAGGTTCGCATCAGAAGCAAAAAAAAAACATTGGTGCGCCCCTGGGGAAATCCTTAAGAAATATTATGAAAGAAATTAAGAAATCTATCAATTAGTTGTCTAATATTTTCAATAGATGTTATGTTTTTCTATATTTGTGATATTCATGTAACTTCTGATGCATTTTTGTGTTTTTTTAAACTATATTTATTTTTATTGTTTGTGGTGTGTGCCTGTTGATATGTACCTTGAGTCTGGAAAATAAAGATATACAATAAATCCATTTTAGTTGTGTAAAATAGAATAACATTTAAAAGGACACAAACTGTTCCTGTGAAGAAGAGAAGTTGGACAACAAATATTAGCCTGGTTTAAACTCCCTCGCTTCCAGCTAAGTGGGCTAATGCTACTGTGTGTGTAGGTATTTTCCAGGGTGGGCATGTGTGATGAGCTGTGACTCATCGCGTCATGTGCCACGATAACCTCAATGTTTACCTACATTGCCATGCCTTGCATACACCGGCCGCAGACAAAAACAAGGAGCACTCAGAGATTGTACACCTGTGCCGTAGTGGTACAAAAAATAGTACTTTTAGTGCTAGCAGTATGTGTGGCAACCCATTATCAATGCAAGTGCTCGTAGAGTAGCGCGATTGCGATTGACCCTTATACTGTATTCCCACCGGCGAACATGCCAACTACATTTCCCAGTGGTCCCTGCGACCCGGAAGTCTGGTCACGTGACCGCGGTAAGCGCCCAGCGATCTATCGGTAGGCGATCTATCGGTAAGTTGGTGATTAAAGTATGATTACGTTACTTATCGGCTACAGAAATGATCTATCGGTAAGTTGGTGATTAAGTATGATTATGTTACTTATAGACCACAGAAATGCACCAAAGCGCAATCAATTAAATAATTTCCAACAACTCTACAATATTTCATCCAGATCCGTGCACAACTTTTTCACTTATCTTGGGGACAAACCAACACGACTTCATTACCGGCTCAGCACAGGCAATAAAGTAACTTGTAACTTGTAACTATGAAGTGTTACTTTAAAAAAGGAACCTTCCCAACCCTGTGCAGCACCCAGTAGGTAAAATATCAGCCTAGCGTTGTTACAATCTTTAGTTTTCCTTTCATGTTAAAAGAATACAAACCCTGCCACGTGTTGGAAGTTTTGGACATCTGGTGGAGTTCTGAAGGTGTTGCAGCAGGTAATTAGTTCGAGGGGTCTGTGGGAGACTGACAGACTTCAGCTTGGCTATGAAGTGAAAGAATGAGAGAGAGTTTCAACGTCATGTTCAAACATGTTGTTCTTATATTGGTGAGGATAGTTCCACATATTTCCATGGTCACAATGTGACAATGTGATGGGACAGATGGAGCATTGATTTACAAATGTGAGAGAGAGAGAGAGAGAGAGAGAGAGAGAGAGAGATTTGAACGAGAAACAGGGAAAGAGAGACAGGAGAGAGAAATGAGAACGAGAGAAAGAGGTCCAGATTTTTGCTTTTTTTCACATTACTTTTTGGGTGCAAACGCCGTTTTTCATTCTTTATTGAGAGAGGATTAAATCGGGAACTGGGATGAAGAATCGCAGAGACATTGCAAAAAAAGCCGGAGAAGGGATTAGAACCAGTGGCACTGCTCGACTTATGGTCCAGGGTGTGCATTCTATAACCACTCGGCCAATACATGTGACATCACAAGGGCTCTATTTAGTGGTTTTGGTTAAGCTAAAAGCAGCACCACAGCTACACTAGCTTGTATGTTAGGCAGTGGTTAATTCTTATTACAAGTGTTTCCAAATGATCAGTCATCCCCTCTCCCCCATGTCCCATTCCATGGCCGTATCCATGTCCTCTCTTTAGCAGCTGTTCATTTGGCAGAGAAATAGCTAATATGTCAGAGTGAAGTCTACAATAACGTAGGACGTGTGTGTGATTCAAATGAACTGCATGTTCTACACTGAAGTCAGTCGGTGTCTGCCAATGACTTTGTGTTCGTCATTCCGGGGAACTTAGGACCTGAGGAACATAGGACTAGGGGAACTTAGGACCTGGGAACATAAGACCTGGGGAACATAGGACCAGGGGAACATAGGACCAGAGGAACATATGAATGAATGAATGTTTATTTATTCGAACATGTCAGACAACAACCAAGTAGACAGTTCAATGCCAAACCTTGTGAACAAATACCAGACCAGCAAGGTTGTGCGTCAAAAACAAAATAAAGTAAGCAAAGTAAATCTCCAATTAAAAAAAAAAAAAATAGTATACCCCAAAAGTCTGAACATGTTCAAAAGGAGTAGGACGAAGTCAAGACTTATTTTTCCTACCGCTACCTAGTTTTTAGGTTTTATATGCAACACATTTTAACTATATACACAATAGTAATTAAACAGAATACACCTTAAGAAATAACCAGAATAACACATGATGCTTAAAATACATATTTTAATTGATTCCAAACAGTCCAAGAGATAATGAGGGGATGAAGGGAGAGAGGTATAGATAAATAAATAGACAAATAAATGATACAACGAACGGAGGGGGCGCGCAGTGGCAGAGCGGTTATAGAGCGCGCCCCCGCAGACCACAGGTCAAGCAGTGCCGCGGGTTCTCATACCCTCTCTGGCTTTTCTGCAATGTCTACCCCCCACCACTCCGGATTTAATCCTATCACTATCTCTCTCAATAAAGAATGAAAAACGACAGAAACCGTCAACCCAACCACCTCTAAAAACGAGGCTTGTATAATTTGAAATAATAATAATAATAAAATAATAATAAAATAATAATAAAATAATAATAATAATAATATAATAATAATAATAATAATAATAATAATAATAATAATAATAATAATAATAATAATAATAATAGCAAATCTTTCGAAATGATTCCTAACATATAATAATAATAATTATAATCATAATCATAATTATAATGATAATAACAATAATAATAATAGCACATCTTTCGAAATGATTCCTAACATAAAATAATAATAATAATAATATACTACTACTACTACTACTACTAATATAATAATAATAATAATATAAACAAATATGCTTTTCATAAATATAATGAAACTCCCCACGCATTTAGTTTCTGCATTTTATTTACATTACAATAATACACATCAAAGGGGCCGCATCATAGAGCCGCTTCATATGTGACTCATTGTCGGCAAAAAATCATTCGTCGGCAAAAATAACGCTGTTTTCTACGGACGCATTCTCCGCTCCCTACGGACGCATTCTCCGCTCCCTACGGACGCAGCATCCGCTCCCTACGGACGCAGCATCCGCTCCCTACGGACGCAGCATCCGCTCCCTACGGACGCAGCATCCGCTCCCTACGGACGCAGCATCCGCTCCCTACGGACGCAGCATCCGCTCCCTACGGACGCAGCATCCGCTCCCTACGGACGCAGCATCCGCTCCCTACGGACGCATTCTCCGCTCCCTACGGACGCAGCATCCGCTCCCTACGGACGCAGCATCCGCTCCCTACGGACGCAGCATCCGCTCCCTACGGACGCAGCATCCGCTCCCTACGGACGCAGCATCCGCTCCCTACGGACGCAGCCTCCGCTCCCTACGGACGCAGCATCCGCTCCCTACGGACGCATTCTCCGCTCCCTACGGACGCAGCATCCGCTCCCTACGGACGCAGCATCCGCTCCATACGGACGCAGCATCAGCTCCCTATGGACGCAGCATCCGCCGCGTATGACGTAGCATCTGCTTAGGCTGCGGACGCCTTTGCGATGTGACGTATCGCCCTATAACCGGCACAGATAGATATATCCTCCCCAAACAGAAATTAGATTTGGTTGATTCAGCAAAAAAAGAGAACAGAGTTAGAAGCCTATGCAGAAAACACCAATGACAATGATAACGATATAAAAATATATATGGATGTGTGCTGACTCTGCGGCGTAGTCGATAAGTCACCGAAACCAAGCACGTGTATGGTGCCTGTGACTTAGTTCACAAGCACGGGCAGTGTTGTGAGTACTCCGCCCCTCTCTGAGATTTCTACAATGTCTTCCAGCGATGTTTCTCATCCCACTTTCAAAACCTGCGCGGTGCCTCATAAGTGGACTCATAATGCCATTGCCGACAGCCGGGTGAAATCTAGCAATTTGCTAATCCATTTCTTCACGCCTCATGTACCATGTTGCAATGAATATCATCTCTGTTGCTGTGTGACATGCTGGAATGACTAAGTTGCTCTGTACTGTCTGTCGTTAATTACATTTCATTCATTCATTCATTTATTCATATGCATGGATGCCACAGGAAACGCTGGAAAGATGGGAAAAGAGGCGTCAGTGAGGTTCAAGCCTTTAAACAGAGCATTCGGGATAGCAGGAATTCGGAATACCGTGGCCCCGCCCGAGAGTGCAGATGAAGAAACGCAATGGGCCGTGAAAATATGCAATATGAAC
>OMKY01208091.1:0-20643 GCA_900302395.1 Bregmaceros cantori
GTGATCTCCTCAACACAAAACTGCAGTTTTCAATCTTCTGCCAGTAACAAAATCAAACAAGTTGAAGACTTCAAGTATCTCGGGTCCTTCATAATGGCTTCTGAAAAAGACATGAAGACCCGAAAAGCCCTTGCATGGTTAGCTTGTAATAAGCTGGATAAAATATGGCACTCGACCCTTGCCAATAAAACCAAAGTACATGTCTTTAAAACGCTAATCGAGCCCATTCTCCTCTACGGTGCAGAAACGTGGACACTTAGCAAAAGCCAACAGAAGCGCCTGGACGGAGCCTACACCAACATGCTCAGACGGGTTCAGAACATCCACTGGTCTGAGCACGCCACCCTAGAGCGCATTTATGGGAACATCGTGCCCCTGTCGCTAAAGATCAGCAGGAAGAGGTTGATGTTCGCCGGACATTGCCATCGCACTACTAAGGAAATGATACAGCCTTTATTGCTGTGGAAACCTCGTGGCCTAGTTTGTTACAGAGGCCTCACCTACCCAGACATTATCGCCAGGGACGCGGGAATTGAGAGAGAGGACCTCCCTGTGGCCATGGCGGACCGAGAAGTGTGGAGGCGTGTCGTCGAGTGTGCCCCGACCCTCTAGGGTCGCCAGAAGAAGAAGAAGGGAGAAGAGAAAGATGGGCTAGTATCGAGCATGGACTGAAATGACCTTGCGACATGTCCCCAGGAAGAGGGGCCGTTTACCTCGTGTGACCTGGTCCGGACGGAATGACCAGAACTGGGGGTCATGACTATTGATTGACATAACAAGCATGTGCGTCATGATGTGTTGACTGAGCAAATATCGGGGTTGCTTTGTAAGCCGTCACTCTCGCCGAGGCGCCGAGCTAGTCAGGTGCTCGGCCCGGCGTTAGCCCGGGAGGTTCTGCTCCCCCACGGCCAGCAGGAGGTCCGAGCCCGACTTCCGGACTCCCAGCTTCCCGGCCCAACACCCAGCCAAAGCAGCAGATTGTGAAAGCGCCAGCCCAAGTCCTGTTCTTGGCAACGAAAAATAAGAGCTAACAAGCCGCTATCTAGCCTACTGCTTAATGTTAGCTGGTGTTGATATGGATTGAATGCTGCAATTAATTTTGGATTTTACATGTTGTTGCATTATAAGATATAAACTCTATCTAAACTCAACATAGCACACTATAAGGAATAATACAACATTTCTAAAATGGAAAACAATGAAGCTACGATTATGGGGAATTATGGGAATTAAATTGTAAAAAGGTATGCAGCAAAAATACACAAATATAGACTTGGTAGGCCTGCCAAACACTTCCGGAACATTAAGAACAAACTATATTTTTGTGTTCCGAACCGGTTCAGGATGGATGTTTTGGTGGTGGAATGAATGCGGGAACAAAAATGTGCAGGAACATAAACCTACCTGAACCGTTCGCAAGAGAACGTTTGAAAAATACATTTCGTTTTCAAGCTCTGATGAGAAGTCTGGTAATAGACGGGTTTACGTGCGAAACACTGTTGGGTGAGTCATTTTGTCCTGCCGTTCTTAAGTTCACTTCCAGTGCCTTATTGTTGCCTATTCCAACTCTGGTACTGGACCGAGGTCCGAGCACACAAAACACACAAAACTCACGGCAGTTCAAAATACGACCACTAGATGTTTCTCTGTTACACATAACTCCTCTTGCTTCATTAACCTTTTTGTATAAATATTAATGAAATCCAGTCAAAATCCGACTTGAAATTACTCACCGAGTGGTCACATGTTCTTCTGGACCAATACTCTGGCTTCATCTTCTAGTATTTCCAAAAGGAATGAGAAAATGGAACGAGTTGCACTGATTATTAAATCATGCATTTGTGGGTCACAGATCCGCACAAGAGCATTTCGGTGTGGAATAGCACACCGCAAGTTACCACCATCCGTTTTAAATAACCCTGTAGGCGTGTGTTCCCACTGAAAAGACATGTTTAAAAAACAAAACAAAAAAAAAGCCTAATACATGGCAAGTAAATGACACCGGAAGTGACGTTCAGACACAGGGAGTACCCCCCGAACTCGTCTATTGGGATAACAATTTTTGGCTTTGCTAAACATTTGAAGAAAAGTGCTGTGGAGTTGTATTCCACCAGCTGGACATTGGACAATTTTAACAAGTACTATTTTTTAATAAGACTGCACCAGATAAGGCATCGTTCAACTTTGTACTTTTTTTTTTCTTTAAATGACTTTAATCCACTTTTGGACTGATAGTGCTGCGTCGGCAATATCCATGGACTGCTGTAGGGATCGCCAACACAGTAAAAGTTCACGCTGTAGTGAAGAGAGAGGCAGGCGGTCCGTGGTCACCCCGGTGTCGTGGCGCTCTGCTGGTTAGAAGTGTGACTTCATTTGGGGGGTCGAGCATGAGGCTGCACACCCCCGTGGTCACGCCGTGTCACCGAACGACTGCTGCTCAAAGTTGGGTCCAAAGGAAACTTTTATTAGTCCATTCCCGCTCTCACAAAGCTACACTGACGAGTGAGAAGTAACTGTTCAATTTAATTCCACATTAAACAGAAATGTCCTATTTCCTATTTCTCACAGAAAATAGCTGTTAAATACAACACTAAATAAAGTTGCCTGTTTTTTTTTTTTAATTATTGTATAGACGGGTTTACATGCAAAACACTGGTGGGAGTCATGCCAACTCTGGTACTGGACCGACGTCCGAGCCCACAAAACACGCAAAATGCACGCCAGTTCAAAATCCGACCTCTAGGTGTCGGTCTGTGACCATTTACACATCACCCCACTCGTTCCGTTCATAATTTTGTATAAATATTGATGAAATACAGTCAAAATCCGACTTACTCACGACTCACTAAGTTACTCACAAGTGGTCACATGTTCTTCTGGATCAATAGGCTTTTGTTTTGTTTTTGTAGTTATTCCAAAAGGAATAAGAAAATGGAACGAGTTGCACTGATTATTAAATCATGCATTTGTGGCTCAAAGATCCGCACGATAACATTTGGGTGAGGAATAGCACGCTGCAAGTTACGACCACAATTTTGAAATAACCCTGTAGGTGTGTGCTCCCACCGAATAGACATGTTGGAAAAATAGCCAAATACACCGCAAGTAAATGAGACCGGAAGTGACGTTCAGAGACTGAAAGTATACCCCAAACTCGTCTATTAGTCATTCACATTGAATGACTAGTGTTGGCGCTTGTTGGCCACCTTCCAACTAAACACACTTGATTTTCTATGTTCCAACAGTTTTTTGTCATAATCCTGTTTGCCCTGGAACTGGCCTTGCATTGTCAGGGCCAGTGTTGGGCTGAGTTAGCGCCAGTCTCTTAACCTTGGCTCCTCGTATCAGGAGTATAAACCATAATCCAATCTGGGAGCTCTCCGGCACCCCCAAGGACCAGTAATGCACCAATTTGCAGTGTATGCAGATATCATCCATCCTCTCCCTCCAGGCACACCACAAGTCTCCACACTTTAATAGCATCGAGTGTGAATATTAGATGTCCATTTCATTTCATCGTCAGGAGTTTTGTAGAGAGACGAGAACCATATCACGAACATCCCTGAACTCTGTGGGAACCAGACATTCCTCGGTGTGTAAAAAGCAGGGCATAAGGCGTAAGTCATAAACTGTATATAAAAATGGACACCGTGTTCGTTTTGATGTCCGTGCCTACTTCCGGGTTGGTATGGGGGGAGCCTTGTCTCCTAAAACCGAGCCCTATGGGAATTCCAATACAAATATTCCAATATTAGCAGCCTGTTTTAACCTATTTAAATATCTTTCCTAATTGATTTTTTAATGTATATTGCCGGGATAATTATCGGTTAATTGAGTGAGGAGAGTCATAATTTCACAAACTCGTATATTTTTTTCGAGCTCCCACAGGGTCCCATTCATTCTGACTGTCGTTGGTGCCCCTAGCGGACAGTACCACCGGGAGAAGTTGTGTGTGGGGTGTCTCTCTCTCATATACTGCATAGCTCTCTCTATCTCCCCTTGTCTCCGGATATACGAGTACTTTCAACAATGGCAGCGCGCAGTTGGCGGGCGCAGAAAATTTTGATGAAAGCAATGGGATGACGTCATGCCCGCTGCGTCTACTTTATATAGTCTATGGCGTAAGTTAACAGCAGGTCTTGTGCTGTGATGTGTACACATGTTTTTATCTGAGCCAAGCAAGATGAACTGGAAAGGATTGGGAACAACCCATTTACGTGAATTGGAATGTGTACGTTGACCTGAATGATTGATTACTTTATTTATCCTGAATGGGGAAATTCCATTGCCGTCGCAGACAACACAAGACAATTACAGCCACGTGAAGCGGGTCTATTCCTTCTTTGCTCTTCACTGCGAGATTGATGGCGTTCAACTTAAATGCGGCATCATATGAAATCCAGGTTTGTTTTCCATGATAATCCATGAGGGATTTGTAAAAATAAATAAAAAAAACTGTTGTAAAACTCTCCGTGTCACACACTCCATGCTACGTGCCACCCAGCTTCCGCTTCCGGTGCATGACCTGGAGGTGGGCGCCTATTCTTTGGCAGCCATCTTAGATAGGTTTGGCTTGGCTTTCAAATGTGACTTCCAGCGGCGTTTTTTATTTTTTACGATCGCGCCAGTGGAAATCGTAAAGCGCCTCATAAACCACAGAGTTCAAAGTAAGGGAAAAGAGTTGCGGCTTATAGTCCGAAAAATACGGTAAATATAATTGAATCCAATGCAGGAACAACACAGTCCACAAGCAGCAACAACAACAACAACCACATGTCCAGCACTTCATGAGAATAGTTTATCGAGGACAAAGGACAACATTCATTAAAATGTTGTGGATTGAATAATAATAAAGGCAGAAGAACAAGCAAGAGCGTTACAAACAGCTGTTGTGCTGGAGCGGACTTGTCCCATAATGTATTTGAGATTATCCAAGACGAATAATAGAAGATTGTTATTGAATTTGTGCATTTGCGAGTTTGATTGCAAGTAATTACTCACTGAATGCTTCGTTCTCCGTCCATGTCAAGCGTGGCATAATTGTCCGGTCGCAGTGGAAGGATGCTGTCAATGACTAGCCAAAACACATTAGATTCTGTGGCTCCTGTACAACGCTGTTCAGGAGCCATCTAAGACTGTGCATTCACAAAGACTGTGCATTCACAATAACATGAAAGTCCCAAATTCATGAAGAATCGTTCTGTGAAGTTGTTCGGGTGCAAAACACACACTTCCCCATCCATGGCCACTGTTGCGGCACAAGTTGTCCGTGAGCGGCACAAGTCGGACGACGTCATTCACACACCGCACGCCACGCGCACCTGCTGCTCATCTCTTCGTCTCGACACGCATCCGGATTGGTCGCCCCCCTCCTTAAAAGGAAGACGCTGCCCTGGGTCTGACGCGGCGGAATACAATTCCCTTGGTGGGTACTTGACCAAGGTGAACCGTTATTGTACCTCGTTGTATAGACAGACAACTGTCTCCCATCCAGAGACGAGTCCTGTAGTGTTACTTACCGTGTGTGCTGTTGGCGATGCAACTCTCCTCTGTGTTCACCATTGATCCAGTATGCTGAGCCTCCTCCTCACTCTACCTCTCCTGGTTCGTCTCCTCCCGAAGTTGAGTATTGCAATCTACAAATCTACGAACTCACTTGCTTCTCCATCAGGGGACGTCCTCGCGACGTCATCGCGCCAGAGACTTTGTTAGATAGAATTGTATATATTACTTATAACATGACTTGTCCAGAGTATTTCTTACTTACTATTTATGAGTTTGCAACTCCACTCTCTCTTGTACGTCTTTTGGGTCCCTATTAAGTTTTAGTTTTGTACCATAACAGCCATTGCTGTAAAAGGCAGGATTTAAATCCATGCATCATATTTGGATCATGCAAATGAAAACACAACAGAAGTTGAGGTGTAGTACCGCACATTGGCAATCAACGGTGTGGGTGGAAATTAGGCAACTACAATAATACAACTACGTTATAATTTGTGTTGCTAATTGGAGCTGATGTAGTCCATGTACTTGAATATCTTTAGAGCAATTCAAACGTACAGTTGTCAGATTAGAAGTCGTCTGCTACTTTCCAACCCTGCACACACCACACGCACACACACCATCCCATTTACAAGTTTTGAGTTCTCCCGGCTTGCAGTCTGCCACTCTGCTATCTGACCACTCATCCACACCAATTACTCCAAGTCTACGCCTGAGTGAACCCTCGCTCTGTTTCTCTGTCCCTTCGTCGTTCCCTCCGTCCTTATCTCGCCCACTCCCCGGAACAGTGGAAGCTCCTCCACCGGATGACTGAGAGGAAGGTACAGACTTAGAGATTGACTCTCGCTATCTTTATCTGGCCCCCCAACGGCAAGAGGTTCTGGCCTTCTCGTGTCTGAATGATCTGGCAAATACAATCAGAATAACCTCTGGCCCAAAATAAAAGTTATTTAAAACTCATAATTATTTTTTGTATCGGAAACAGAATCACATTATTATTCACTTTTATTGAAAGTAGCCAGTGCTCCTGTCCAAGTTTCGTAGTGAAACAGCTAGTAGAAAGAAGCTCTTCTTGGACCTTGCAGTGTGCAAAAGTGTCAAATATTTCTTGTGAAAGGGTGGAGGGAGGTGTCGGTATACCATGGTCACAATTCTGAACATCTTCTGCATGATGTATGATAATAATTCTCATGATTTGAAAAACACACTAGTACTTTTGCCATTCAATAGAAATGCTTGCTGTGGGTTCGCATACCCTCTCTGGCTTTTCTGCAATGTCTCCTCTCGACTCTTTATCCCAGTTTCTGATTTAATCCTGTCACTATCTCTCAACAAAGAATGAAAACCAGCGGAAAAAATGCTTGCTGTAAACGCCAAATGCAGACAACGAGCGATTAATTTTGCTTCCTGGGGTTACAACATAAGAGAATGCCCAAAACATGAGAACAAACTACGCATCATGTTTAACGAGCAGGGAAAAAAAGACACACTTATTGACCACATACTTCCAATCACACCTCATATAAAGCAGTCGATTATCAGGTATCAGCTGAACTGCTTTTAGTAGTTGGTTCAATCGCTGTACTTTTTTGGCTGTGTCCATTTGGTGTTTGATTGATTTTCATTATCTCATTACACAGCACAGACACAGAGCACAATTGAGGAAAAAAACACTATCAAGTGAACAAGTTAACCCCCTTCATGCTTATTGCCGAAGCCACCCACAATATAAAACAACATTTTTGATAGAACGTAGAGCAAGTCTCTAAAACCCTTGTATAAAACAGCAATTTGGTGTCTGACCAGCTCACAATATAGAGATCCATTTGTTTACATTATACGTTACGTTTAGATGCAATTTGTTCAGAATATTTGGTTGACTTTAGTGACCAGCGTCATAAATAAAGCATACTGTAGTTTACCTGAGTGTCGATATGTTGGGTGTGGCAGCTGTTGTCGGCACTGAAAATGCTTGGCGATGGTTTACTGTATAATGCTAATAGCCTAAAACGGGTAACACATTGCGGTACGCCCTCTACTCGTCATTTAGAACGGATGTACCTTTTCTAACACTAGGTCCTGTTCTAACACCTGCTAGACGGCACAATTTTGCACCAAAACACAGCATTGATGAAAATCTTCGGAACACATGGAATTACTGACATGATTGTATTACAGTTGTAAAGTAATGGAATGTACTCACCTTACTTTTAAAATTTGGTAATGGGCATACATACATACATAAGTGATTACAATATTTCAAATATTGTAGAGGCTTTCTGTTGGAATTGTGATAGCACTGGGGCATGGTTCAGAGTGTTTTTGTCAGTGTCTAAGAATAAGAGGGTGCCGTTACTGTCCAAATGTATTTTGGGGCGAATAAAAATGGCCTTGAATCTTGACAAATCTCAGTTAAACTACCTCTAATAGTGTGTTGGCATACACTATTTTGTGGAAATGTTACCACACAAAGGAAAAAGTCAACCATCTTGAAAGATTTTATGATTTATATGAAATTAAATGTGTATGCTTTATCTTAAAACCAACAAAGCTAAATAAATTTGGGGCAAGTCCATCCACACAGTCAGAAGTCATCTTGTAAGTAATTCTCATCATGAACCTACCCTAGAGCATTATCACTCCAAATCTGGGACAAATCCTTCCATCCGTTCAAAAATGTATGCCGTTAACACAAAGGATATTGTGCAGCGGACGGGGCGACGTCGCATGCAAAACATTACATCTTCCACGCTCTGTGTTTCAGGGATGTAACCTGTACCTGCAGATGTAACCTGTACCTGCACGAGATTACTCAAAAAAAAAAATCTTCTCAACACTCAGTAGCCCTGATATTTACATATAAGTTATATCTATATTTAACTTGGCAAAAATAATTGACTCTGGAAATAGGTGACTGTGACCCGGAAAGCTTTCACTGATTCTCAATGTTTTCGACATGTATTGAAACAAGTTTTCCCTCTGAGATGGCACATGTGTGTCTGAAGGGATGTGCGAGAGTGTGATTGTGTGCGTTTCTGCCAGACGGATGAGACACGCACACGTTTGCAGAACCAATCTTGCAATGTAACACAATCTCAATGTCTGGAAGTCAGTAGAATCACTTTCTTTTTCTAGTTGAAGCTTCATGTCATCATTAATTTGGTTCAACAATTTGGGAGTATAACAGAATCGTCTGAGAAACGTCAACGACAAGAATGGCTTTCAACTTCATCTACCAAATCAACAATAAAACATTAAATTTGCATGCATACAGTATGTGTGCACAGGTTGGACTGGCAGTATGGCAAAACGGGCATTTTCCCGGTGGATCGACGCCCCTAGAGGGCTGGTGACATTCAATTTTATTTTATTTTATTTTTTTAATTTTGTGGTACCACACAGAGTTTTGATGGTAAACGGTGGTTGCTCCGGTGTGTGAGTGAATTGTACAGTAACTTATTGGATTGATGACATTCATTTATACACCATATTTTCTGGACTATTGAGCACACCTCTCTAAAAGCCATAGCCACGTCGTCTTTAAACAAACATGGAAAACTATTTATATAAGCCGAATTGGCCTAAAATCGAAATCATCTGAACAATTTCTGAACGAAGCAACTGTTATTGATTGCTTTACACTTCATCACTGAAACGATCAAAGTCTTCTCCCTCATACCGTTTCTGGCGATTACAGTGTTGTTCTCCGAGTTACACCCCAATGTTCCGAAATTCCTATTTTCAGCCAAGATATAAGTCTTGCGGGTTAAGCCTTAGTCCTAACCCCTTCCCTAACCCCTAAACGACCTGTAATTTTTCTGAAAAGAGCGATCTCGGAATATAGGGATTCAATACATGTGTTCATACAATGTATGATATTTGTGATTTATCAGCTGTTTTGCCATTTTAGTGGACAAATTGTTACAAGTCAGCCGGAGCAGCTGGACAGATGGCGATTCGCCTGCGGACCACCCATCGCCTTCGGCACCACCATCGGCCTCGGAGCCGCCATCATCAGTCCGCCTCCTTATAAGGCCATGCCCGACCCCGGAGAGGCGCAGCCCCATAGTCTCTGAACAGGTTAGTTTGCCTGACGAAGCACGTCACACGCCAATACCTTGACGAGATTGAGTTTAATTCCTGTTCACAACTTGGCTTTTTGACTTACCCGGTTCGTTTCTCTCCTGTGTCCAGCGCGCCCCCATGGAGCCTCCACCTGCTCCCGATCTGGCCCCGGTGAACGATCAGATGAGTAGCCTCGCTGATGACGACCGCATGGACGAGACCTAATTGTAGTAAATTGTAATTGTTCCATTTTGGCCCACTGGGCCTCTATCTAAGAAACACAATTTCTGTTACTAAAAGGGTTTCCAACCCTCTTTGTGTTTCCTCTCTCTGGGCTTATTTAACTATTTCAAAATTGACTCGTGACACAAATTACACACAAAAACTTAGCAAATTGCAATATGTTGTTTCAAAAATAACAGAAGGTTTATGCAGGAATACAGCACAATAATAATAATAATAAACCCATGCCATTGTGTGAGTGTGAGACACTTGCAAGATTCCATGGTTGCGCCCTGCTACCTCCATACACCCACACCGACTTTTAATTGGAATTTGCAGCCTTATGTTCCACTGATGACACTCAACGTGGACCAGTTGTGTAATAATGTTTTAGAGATTCTTCTTGTCTCATAGTCTTCCAGAAAAGGATTTTGGTTCGCTCAAACCAACATCCATGAGTGTTTTAAAGTGTAGGATTATTAAAACATTTTTTTGAAAAAGGGGTGGTTGAGTAGTAACGGCTGTTGCCAGTGTGGGGGGCAAAGCAAAATATAATCATATAATAACTATAATACTCAAAGCGTGCTGTGTAGGAGACAACATGATTGGTTGTTAGTGTTTCGCCTATATGCTATCGGACAGATCAGGTATCGTCTCCTTTTTTTGCGGTATCGGTAACGGCGAGTACCAACTCCAAGTATCAAACCGATGCCAATTTTCGGACGCCAGTATGAGACTTGAACGCAGTTGTTGACAGCGTTCTCCACTGAGGGCAATCCCTCGTTGTTCCGACACCCCTCTCTTCCCACAGAAAGATGTAAAGTGCAAATATCCCTCAAAAACCCTAAACCTAGCCCTAACCCTTCAAAACCCTAACCCTAACAAAATAATCGTCACCGCTGAGCACTGTCTGCAGCCGTATGGTAGCAGCGGAGGCTTGGAGAAGTCCGCTCTGCTGGTGGTGATGAGCTGTATACCGAGTATTCACCATCGTGCGGTGTCTTCCACGGCACTTAATGTCTGCAAAGCTGATATATTTCAAAGCTGTACAGGACTGTTAATTGCCAAAAAGTAACTCGCAGCACTCGCTATGAACAAGCTTTAACGTTGATTTCTCCCTAGTTTTCTCCAACACAACATTGTTGTGTATTTCATATTTGGCAAGTTCTTTTTGGCGATTAACAGTATTATATAACTTTTAACAGCATTATGCTGGTGTGTATCATAACAGATTGTTATTGCGTTAGATGTATTTTTGCATATGCAAGAGTAACAGAGTATAACACAATAACAACCCCCAATGATCCCATTACACAAGGGTATTTCATCGTTCTTTCCCAAGCTGAACAAATTACTTCCCCTTGGTGGTGGCAGTGGTGTGGAGACAATTTTTGGCCACCAAAGGAGTCAGTACTGACCAAATTCCAAAAATGTTTTGGCCTCGGCAGGCAAGAAAGATGGCCAGTCTTGGGACGCGCCGTCTGCGGGCGTCCCAAATCTTTTTTTGGATTTGCAGTGCTTGGAGATAACAGGCCTGGCACCAGGCAGTCTTTTAGGTGTCTCAATTGGTTGGGAGTGCTCCAAAGGAAAAACAAACATGATGGTTTGTGTGTTCTCTGTTCATCTGCCGTTCTGCTTTTTGTTCAATTTTAAAGCTTTTTTATTCATTATTTTGTATTCCCTCAGAGGGTGTTTCATACTCTTTCCTTTTATTTTTTGGGTGCAAGTGGTGTTTTTCATTCTTGATTAAGAGAGATAGCGACAGGGTTGAATCGGAAATTGGGATGAACAGTCGGGGGGAGATACAGCAGATAAGCTGGACAGGGGATATAAACTACTTTGGTCAGAGACTTGGACTTGGGTTTTGAGTTGGTTCAGGGACTCCAGCAACTATTTGCTTGCTGTGCTGGGTGTTTGATATGCCGGACCACCAACAGCATGACCAGTTCTCCAAATTGAGGTTGAAGGTCTGCAGAACTTGAATCAACACCGGTGTGCGCCTTTGCAGAGCCCAACGAAAGCCATTTGCTTGGTGCACCGTTTAAGTTAATTCCCTACTTTGAAGTGAATAAAAAGACATGCAGACACACGTGACTCTGTTTTCTTTTTGCACTTTTTAATGTTGTCTATTTGACTGGCCACGGCCTGCAGATGAAGATCAGCTCATCCTGGTGCCAAATGAGCAATATAAGGCGCACCTAAAAGGCATTAATTGTCATAAAATAACGAGGTGCGCCTTACAATCCAGTGCACTTCATATGTGGATTTGGAAATGTGTGGATGTGGAAAAAAATAAAATAAAAATGTATTTAATCATCATATATATTTACTTGTTGTGCTCATTTATGGAATCGTGCAATTTGTTGCATATAAGGCCCGTGCGCTGAGTGTTACGCGTTAAACACACACACACGAATAGAGGTATTGTGAATGTGATTTGTGGTTATCTGTCCCGTTTATCTTTGTGCGCCTTATAGTCCGGTGCGCCTTCGCCTTGTATATGTTTTTTTTTTTTTCCCCCAATGACTGCTCGTTGGGGGTGCGCCTTATAATCCGGTGCGCCTTATAGTGCAGAAAATAGGGTAAACGGGAGCATGCCTGGGTTCTCACGGCTCTGGGTTCAGACATGCATTTCGGCGTATCATTTGCCGTGATTTAAAGTGTGAATCCAAAAAAACTATTCGCTTATTTTTTAGGGCAAAACCCTAAGCATAGCCCTAACCTTAACCCCTAACTCATAACCTAACCTTAAGCTAGCCCAAACAAAATTATCGGATCCTTTTTGGTTATCGGAACGTGGAGCCGTCGAAAGCCTTTCTTGGCATTTTCTCCAGTTCCGTGGTTAATTTAGCATGCATATATGAAATGCTGCGGGTTGTCATCCCCTCCCTGGCTTTTCTGCAATGTCTCCCCCCAACTCTTCATCCCAGTTTCCCAGCTAATCCTATCACTATCTCTCTCAATAAAGAATGAAAGGAAGAAAAATTCAAAAAATGGTTATTGTGGCCAAAAAAAAAAAGTGAAATTACCCTTTAATTCTCCGTCAGGATATGCGGGGAAAAGAAATTTAAAAGATAGCAATGCCCATCGATATCGGTGTCATTGTCACAAATTAGGAGTTGACCAATATCAGGATAGCGGAGTGTCTGTAAAGAACACTGCTTCTTCCCCGCCTGCTCTTCACTCTCCACTCTCTTTCCCTTTTACTCTCTCCTGCTCTCTCCGCATCTCAGAGTTTCTGCAGAGGAAAGCATTGAGATCTGTGTGTAGGTGTGTGCCTGGATCTTTGGTTGCCTATTTCTGTGCATGTGTATGCTGGAATATTTGTGTGTGTGTGTGTGGCTTTTTATTCCTGCGTGGGGATCTGAGTCTATCGAAGTGTATTTGCCTATCTGTGTGCGTGTGTAGGTCTGCAGGCGTATTTCTCTGCATGAGTCTGTGTGTCAGTATTTTTGTGCCGAGTGTGTGTATTCACATTTTTCTGTGCGTATCTGAGTGTGCCTGGTTGTACCTTGCCCAAGGTTCAGTGGCAGTGCAGTGGGTGCATGGTGTCTGGTGCTCCAACATCGCAGCTGAAACAACGAGGTTCAAGACAACAAATAAGAAATCGCTTAAACCCTAGGTCCCTGAGGACCAGTTGAGTCCTTGTCACACGGGAATCTTAAAAAAATAAAAAACATTGCTGTGATATCTAGGTTAATTTTGCAGTAGCATGGTCAGAGCCAAAATGCAGCTCAAATCAAATGAAAAATGCACATGGGCCCAATGAGTGCTTTTAGCACATTATTAACCAAAGGTTAATTTCATTCCGCACATGGAGTCTCTCCAGTTATATACATATATAGGGCATATAAATATGCGCTCGGGGTCAGTCACAAGTGCCCACCCGCGCAACCCAGCCTTGAGTAAACTATCACCATCTGCTCTTGCAACTATCAGAGGATTTGTTAAGTAGGTACCAGAATACCAGATGAAGTTATAGTTGCAGTTCGTGGTTTCAGTTCATTTTGTGCGTGTTGTCAGTTTGAGTGGTACTACTCAGTACACAGTAAATTTTGCAGTGTTAAATCAACACTTAAAGTTAAATTTAACACTGTTTCCGAGTGTATTTGGTCCTTCTCAGATTTGGTGTTAAATTAATTCTTTCCATAGTGTTAAGCGTCGACCTGAGACAGTGGGTATCCGTATGCCCTGGGGAGGGCGCAGAGGACAGCACCGCCACCGCACCCGTAAAGCTGCGGGTGTCTGCATCTCAGCGGACGAAGACCACGAGGGCCTGCGACACGCCGAGTTGGCCTCAGCCACTACAACCCAAACCCCTGGGGTCCGAGCTGAAGCTCGGTCCGCGCCAAGGGTCGGGTGCCACATGAGTCACGACGCAATGAATATGGCGGCTTCTAAAGTTTGAGAGAGGATTAGGTGGATGGGGCTTTGGGCGGGGTTTTGTAGAGTCTAATTGACACAGCGCCTTGTAACTCTGCAAATGAACAGCAACACTAGTAAATATTCAACTCTCTCTGTTGTTGTAATTACTGTAGAGTCAATGAACTTTGACACTACAATGACGTCATGTGCAGTATTGCAGAGACCTCTTCCTTGTCTTTGACTCTTTTTTTTAAAATATGAAAGCACCATAGAAGGTACAATATTGACGATTTTGACAATTCTGTGATATTTAAAGAAGATGTACTCTTGCAATAAATGTAACAGCGCACGATTGCGATTCATGATCATATCGAACATCATTCTGCTGCATCGTTATACATATCAAAGTGTTTGCCCCCCTCCCCTTTCCCCCACCCCTACTGCATACTGCAAACGCCTGCTGCAATTTCACTAAAGCAATAACATTACGTAACTTGTCATGTTTTGACAGCCTCCCACCGCTATGTGACGGAAATTAGAAAAAGAAAAAAAGAATGAATTGTGCTTGATTTCAAGCACACACTTGCTCCTGCCCAGTCCATCAGACCTTTGCCTGTAATTTTGTGCAATGAGGACGTATTACACAGCCTTAAGTGTCACAGAAGCAGTGAAGTGAAGAACAGGCTGTCGCAGCTGAGCACTTGGCTGGAGAGGAAATGGACTCGGATCGCTTTGTGCCTTCACATCTGTTGAACAAATGACTCACAAACGGGTACATGAAGTACTTAAACGTGAAGCCCGGCAGACGCACAAAACAGCCTCGAATATGACAAGAGTTTTATGTGCTTTGTGATGGGGAAGTAGCCCAGTGGAATACTTAAAAATATGCTTGAGTACATGTTGCTCTAATCATTTTGAATACTGCAATGTGAACTGCTATGTCCCACAACAACACAATACAATGAGGGACGAGCGATCACGTTCGAGTCCCCTTCCAAAACGCATCGCAACCAATGCGATGCGTCCTTGGGGGGAGCTCATTATATGTAGTAGGAGCGGCCTCCGGTGCCGCTGGCCCGGCTGCACGCACCTGCACTAGTATGCGCACAATCACGCACGCGCATCTGAGCATTCGTGGACACGGCCAAAGGTTGACACATCAACACACACAGCGAAATCCACATCCAGTGGATCGTGGTGTACACGCGTGCGCACACGCTCACACGCGGCAAATGTAAACTTCCGCGCGTGTCACAAGCTCTGCCAGAAGGCGGAAATGCAGGTGGAGCAGCGGGCGCGCCACATGAAATGGCAGCAGGCTTCCTCGCCTGACGTCACAATCTCGTTCCCCATAATAAGTGAGTTTATCTTGTTAAAAAAGAAGAAGAAAAAAGTAAAAAAAAAAAAAAAAGAAGAATGTGAAAGAGCCTACTCGTTTGAGACAAAACTTACATGGAAAAAGGTGAATCTGCAATAAATCAAAAACATTATAGGAGCGCCTTGGCAGAGCTCCCCAGACCATAGGTTGAGCAGTGCCGTGGGTTCTAATCCCCTGTCCGGCTTTTTTGCAATGTCTCCCCCCGACTGAATGAAGCAAGGGGGGTGATGTGTAACTGGTCACAGACCGACATCTAGTGGTCGGAAATAGCCTAATAGTCTATAGCCCTTCCAGAGTAGTCCAGTCAGCTGACCGACTACTTTTGGAAGTGCCCAGGAGCAGGCAAAAAAAGGAGGAACATAGCTTTTCACTGTGGCAACCCTTAGACTCTGAAACTTCCTCCCTGGACATCGGTGCCGCCCAGTCTATTTTTAATAATCTAAAAAGTCTATTTTTAAATCACAGTTGAAGACCCACCTGTTCTCTCTTACCTTCAACAACAGTCTTTCAAATTGTCTTTTAAAATGAGCCTCTAAGTCAGTGTTAGTCTAAATCAGTGTTTGTCTTTTAAACGCATTTGACTTGCCTTGACATAGCGCGGTACAGCACATATATCCTATGAACTGTATATTTGCTCACGGCACACACTGCGCCATGGGTTTGCCTCGACATTTGCCTCCTTTTAGACTAAGCTTTGATTATGAAAATAAAATGGTGGATGGGGTGAAAAGAGTATGAAATTGTAAAAAAAAAAAAATAATCTATTCCAATCTGATAAAATAAAAATCTAATAACCATAATGTTAACAAAAAATCTGAAACTGTACATTTAAGAAAACAGTTTGAAATGAAGCAAAAAATGTTGTGTATGACAGCTTTAAAAAGCTAACAAATAAAAACTACCCAGCCGGATTATTTAATAATGACTAGATAGAGGCTTTCAATCATTTCTTCGGCTAGCACCACTATCACCAATGAGATGACAGAATTTTCATGGCCGCTGTTCATCAAAGACCGAGGGGATAGTGGGATGGGGGTGGTTGGGGTCTGGTGCAACCTGCGGCCCATGTGACTTTGTACGCCATTAATCAAAATATTGATCGATATGACGGCCATCGCCCCGCCGGCCCGCAACTAGAATAGGTCTGAGATTGCGTCTGGCATTTTGTACCTGTCATGTTCAGCAATTTCCATGCAGTGTTTTTTTGCCTCTAGAAACAGCCAACTACGTAACGGCATACTTCTTTGCACTTACACTAACTTAACAATGCAACTTCACAAACCGAGTGCATAAGCACAGGGGCACCCCAAGGTTGTGTAAGCTCCCCTGTCCTCTTCACCTTTTACACGAATGAGTGCGTGACCAGACAGTCACACAACTACATTGTCAAATTGTCAGACGACACTGCAATCCTGGGAATACTATACAAAGATCAGGACACAGTATCCTACCACACAGAGATAAAACAGTTGGTTTGATGCCCACCATCTTGTTGTCAATGTCACTAAAACCCACAAAATGATATTTGACCCTAGAGTAGTCGCCAGTACAAGCCCAGTACTGATGCACGACAACCCCATATGCCAGGTTCCCTCATACCTTCTACTGGTGATATGTTTGATGGTCAGCGTGGATTGTGGTGGAGGTCGGTAGTGGGGTCAGACAAGGTTTGTTGTGTTACAAGTGTTGTGGTGTTTATCCGTGCTGCTGGGCCCCCCCTCCGACATTTTTGAGTGCTGATTCAGACAGTCGTCGGCCCGTGCATTAACCCTGATGTGTCAACAGCCGTGGCGGGCGCGGAGGTTGAGAGCCAGGGCCTTTACATCGGTAGGGCCTTGGTTTCTTGATCTCTCTCTGGCTCTAGTCGCAAAGCTTGTCGCTTTTGCTGGATGCCCCACGGGAAATCTTAAAATGCACCAATACCTTGATGTCTTTATGGACAATACACTAACATGGCAGTTAGTGTGTACTAAGATCCAACAGAGGATGTACTTTTTAAGACGGCTAAGGCTGTATCATGTAAATAAAAAATTATTTTAGAAAGTGTGATCCAGTATGGCGTGCAAACGTGGTATGGGACTCTAACCGCTCAGTTAAAAACCAAGCTAGGGCGGCTGGTCAGAACTGCACTAAAGATTGGGGGACCAGGGACACATGCAGACCCTCCATGAAAGGTCAGTGCTCAGGGAGGCACTAAAGATACTGGAGGACACAACTCGTGTTCTTCACCATGAGTTCCCTCGGGCCGACCCCGCAGGACACTAAGCTGCAGACTAGTGAAGTATAGGAATATCGGCTCGCTCTCTCCCTTCCCTCTCCCACTTTCTCAATTTAATTCACAAACACTCACAATAACTCACAGGGAATTTAAAATATGTGATTGAATTTAAAATCGCACACAAAACTGTAGAGAATTGAGTGGATTTGTTGAAATGAGAGGTGTGATGATAAGCCGGCATATACATACACACACAGACGTGTGCACCGGTGGTTGCTGCCATAAAAAGCCTAATTTTAATCAATTTATCCGTAGTAGCAATGCATGGTCCACGATTGGTTAGAACTTCTGTCAATCACGGAATAAAACGCCCCCTTGACCTCTCGGCTGGGCTGCATAGTGGGGCATGCTACCATGGCTGCAACACACTTGTTTGTTGCGTTGCACACAGAGCAAGCAGCGGTGGAAACCCGGCGTTACTCCTAAGCGGCCATAACCACGGAAGCATAATAGTTGGTCTTGAAGATGAAAACCCTCGTGTAATCCTAAAGAAAATCAAACAATTGTTTACATTATTGTGCTTAAAACTCATCAGTTTGTCAAAAAGAAACAGTACATTAAAATTCTGTCTGGAGGATTGTGTTGTGTCTGCTGTGGTGATCCAGGATCGGAGTGCAGTGATTGAAGATCCTCTGTTGCTGATGAAAAATGGTGGGGAGTCAGCAGGGGTCTCTTTAAATTGTCAGAGGTGGGAATTTCTGCGGTCAGCGTCAAGGCACGAAGAAGGGTCACAGTTGGACTGAAAGTTAACTTTGAACTTTTGTTACAGTTGAAATAAAATACATTGTTTAACCACGTCTGGCTGTTGGGGGTGCCCCCCTGTGCTTCGACGGCTCCGCGTTTCGAGTTTCGTCCTATAATTTGATATAAAGTGCGAATAAAAAAAACCAACGTATTTTGTTAGGATCCCTCCAAAACCCTAACCACAGCCCTAACCCCTCATCTTAACCCTAACCACAGCCCTAACCTTATCCTAGCCCTAACAAAATAATCTGATTGTTTTTGGCTATCGGAAGACATAGACGTCGAAACTGTCGGCGCCCCCCGGCTGTTGCACATTGGTAATGGGTGCAGTTTTTAATTAGTTATAGCATCAGAGTGAAAACAGGTTCCTTTACTTTAGTTAATGCAGTTAATACATACTAATGGATAATTTCAAACATGAAAGATAAAAAAATATATATTCATGTTTCATGTGGTAGAGAGTACAACTTTCATCCATTAAAAACAATATATTTAATTTAACATTTGTACATATATACATAGGGTGGCACTGCCTAACGTGAGCCAACCAAGTTTCAGTGTCATTGACTCCTCCCGAAACGAATGAATGAACGTCAGTTAAACTATGGTAAAATCAAACTGTGGAATTGTGTCAACTGTTCAGCACTACATTTCACTGTTCCACCTTAGGCAACTGACTGTCCCACATTAGGAAGCTGCAAAAAAGCGCCCACATGTGTGGCCCAGTAGCTCAGTTGGTTAGGCAGAGCGCTGGAAAGAACGCATATGCCTTAATGGCGCGGTGAGTCGGTGGTTCGAAACTCTCAACCGCCGTATTTCCCGCATGTCTGCCCCCCCATCTTCACCTGTTTCCGCTAACGCTAATAAAGCTTGAAAAAAAAAACAGCCTGAATGGGCTGGAAAAAAAACATTAAAAAAGCGCCCACATTATGGCAATCCACCTTATATGAATTCATCACAATATATGGTATTACTACCAAACATTTTCAGCTACTGCAGCTTTAAGGCCCCTGAAAGACTACAGGGTTATTACATTGTTATATGACATGTGCAGCTTAGGACGATGAATCATGGTGCCGATAACAAAGGTTTAATGGCGCTTTTAAGTCAAATCGCTCAAATAGCCCCCAAAAGGAAGTTGTTAAAGTGATATTTATGAAGTCATAGTGGAATTATCTATGAACGCCGCATCTCGGCCATACCCCTGCAATAGTTACAAATCCACACTCAACACGTTACTTCAAAAGAGAGTTGTTGGAATCATATATAATGCAGCATATCGCAAATATACAAACTACACAAAACCGCTGTAATGATGTATAAAGCTAGATATAATCAACTCCCAGGAAATAGTGTGTGTGTATAGATCTGTGTGCATGTAGCTATATTGATATATCAACGGAAGTATGCTAATTATGCTATGTATTTAAGAACAAGGGGTGGGAGTAATACGTTTTACTTCTCACTCCTTTTCGAATATTCATTTAATCATGTCTTTATTTTCATACTTTTATCATTGTGATTGATTATTTTTAAGTAACGAACCGTGAAATATTAGAAATGCAATTTATTCTTTTTGAGTTATTAAAGGGTATTTCAACCAGGTTCCTATTTTCCTCATCATCTCTGGTGGCCTTATGATAGTCATATCTACTGGTGGCCTGGTCTTATGATAGTCATATCTACTGGTGGCCTGGTCTTATGATAGTCATATCTACTTATGATAGTCATATCTACTGGTGGCCTGGTCTTAAAAATGCCTGCCCTGAATAATCCCGCCAGTCCAGCCCTGCACGGAAAGCGTTAATTGTCAGCATTGTCAGCATTGCTTTTTAATATCACGCCTGATCAATAACAAGCGGTCCATGCTTCATCACATGTCTGCTAACCCAAGCATCCCTCCTGACCAAGGAGTCTTCCATCGACGATAAACATACTGCTGAGCCAAACCATCTGGATGACACCACACTTGGGGGGGGGGGGGGGGGGGGGCGGGAGGGCGGGGGGGGGGGGGGGGGGGTTGAAGACCCTGCCGTGGCTGTACGTCATATAGCCGTATTTTCGTTCTCAGTGGAGGCGCCCCACG
>OMKY01208160.1:0-11458 GCA_900302395.1 Bregmaceros cantori
ATATAGACTGTACCCCTGTACATAGACCCTAGTTCCCTTGTTACAATGTGCCTTGTATATAGACTTTCCCCCTGTACATAGACCCTAGTTCCCATGTTCCAATGTGCCTTGTATACAGACTGCCCCCCTGTACATAGACCCTAGTTCCCTTGTTACAATGTGCCTTGTATATAGACTGTACCCCTGTACATAGACCCTAGTTCCCTTGTTACAATGTGCCTTGTATATAGACTGTCCCCCTGTACAGAGACCCCAGTTCCCTTGTTTGTGTCCTTGTCTAGCACCTGTACCAAGAATAATTCCTAGTATGTGATGTTGCATCATTGACAATGGCAATAAACCTCATTCAGGTCTCACCTCGGTGGCATAAAGGACCTCCATAATCTGGCTGAGGGTGGGGTTGTTGTCCGCGTCGTGCTCCAAACAGATGAGTTCGATGTCCCGCAGCTTTCCAAAGTAGAAGTCCCTCTCCTTCTCTAGGCCGTCCACGGTGCCCTTCAAATCCATCAACTGAGGAGAACAAGGCCGAAATGTAAACGTTTGACTGAAAACGTTCTGTTCCGAATGGTTCAGGCCGGCCTATGTTAACATTTTCATTCCTAGAACCTCTCCGCCACCAATATCGGTCCTGAGCCGGCTTCGAGCGCAAAAATTTAATTTGTTCTTAAAGTTCCTTAAAGTGTGTAATGCTAAGTTTAGATATAGTGTATAGAAAATATATTTGGTGGACTTTCAAACTTCTATTAATGTGAAACCCGGGTTTCAACGCCACAAGATGGAGCCCTAGATACATGGGACTGGACGACTGACAGTGAAAGTGGATGGTTTTCATTCCTTGAACCAGTTTTTCAGTTATCCTGCTGACAGACAAACCAACTAGACCAAAAACATAACATGCTTGGCGCAAGTAAATATGAAATATATGACGCTAAATAGAGCCCCAATAAAACACACCTGCTGGTTGAGCTCCATCATCTCTGCGTCTCCTCCGTTGCGAGTGGCTGGGTTGGGCCGGCGTGTGGGCGGAGGCACGCTCTGACGTTGGGGTGGGGGCATCGTCTTGGGCACCGGGGGAGATGTTCTAATGGGTCCTGGGACACACGCACGCACACACACACACACACACATACAAAGAGCTGTTTTAGTAATGCCTTTATCGCCATCGCCAGGGCGCTGAACCGGTTCAAAACAAAACCGAAAACGGAAACAAAAAAAATATTTTTTCAAAGTTGAAATGTTCCGGAACATTATGAAATCCAAAAAAACATAATGCAGTGCAAGACATTTTAAAAATGACCTGAACTACAAAAAACATGGCGCGGTTGGAGTCAATAGAAACCTACCACCGCAAATAGTTGTAAATGTAAGTACATGACTTTTTGTGATGATTGTTGAAATTTATAATTATATATTTTATAATTATAAATATTAAATACTTTTGCCGAATCTAGTGGCTAAAATCTCGGCCGTTGCTGTTGAGTGCACTATATAGAGAGTAGGGAGTATGGAATAGGGAACGATTTCGAACACAGTCAGAGAGTGACCAGAGTGGTACCTTGACTGGGAAGCAGCAAGTCAATGCGCTAGAGTCCACCATGACAGATTTTTATTTACACAGAACACACATACATATATATTTATCTACAGTATAATCAGGGCTTCCCTTCCCAGTCCCCACCGCGCCACAGAGTGCCCGCACGGTGCTGTCCGCTACTTCGCCAGTCTCTGCCGCGCCCCGCGACGACCGTCAATTTGAATTGAAAGACCACCTTGCACAACGTGCAGCTGACAGGAACTAAATTAAACTTCCGGGAACAATATTGTTTTGTTCTACCCGGTTCGGGAACGTCAATTTATTGGTGGAACTCATAACCGGAAACCTTATAATTCAGTTTCTGTTCGAAACAAACAGATTTGGGGAAAAAAATTCAGTTCAAAACCCTGATACATATAGATTTATACACATATAATATAAGCGTATCCATCTGTATGACCAAACATTGACTACAAGGCCAATAAAATGCAGGCATTACTGACAAGCAGCGGCCATGCGACTATCAGGGGAAGCCAAGGCAAAACTATGCAAAGTACAGCACATGACCTTGAATGTGGGATTTACAAAATGAAATAGCTTATAAATATATATGTTACTAGAAACACACAGACATTGCAAACCTGCGCCATAGTGGTACAAAAACATAGTACTGTTAGTGCTAGCAGTATGTGTGGCAAGCCATTATCAAGCAAGTGTTCGTAGAGTAGTAGCCTGGCGAGCGGGGATCGTATATGACAATAATGAAGTGTGACTTATGTTACTTATAGGCTACGGTAATGCACCAAAATGTAATCACTTCTTTATTTTCTTATTTCATTTCCAACAACTGCAACCGATTCATGCTCAACTTTTTCAGTTATCCAGGGGACAAACCAACGCGACCAAAAACATAACATAATACAAGTTGCCAATTACATGATGGACAATAGAACTACAAGTAACCATAGTTTTAATAGTTTAGTGAAATGTATTTCATAATCAATCAAATAAAATAAAAAAAACTGCGTCATGCTTATTTTGTAGCAGCGCTATGCAGGTTTTGAACAGCAGGGGGCGCTAGACCACAAGTCTGTTTGTGGACCGGGAGCACTGTAGCCTGGCGAGCCGTAACCAACGAATCGTCCACGCATCGCACGCGATAAGAGTGTACCACGTGCGATGCGTGGACGATTCGTTGGTTCTGGCTCACCAGGCTAGAATCACTACAGAGCTGTCAATCGTCCGCCAACATGAGATTTGAATTCCTAATGTTTGTAAATTACACATTAAAATTCATATTCCATTTGTTTTGGCTAATAAAATAATTATACACCATGTTCAGCCAAAGCAATCTATTTGTTCCTGTATCGCACACGTATTTCACAGTTATAGACTAGTTCGTCGGGTGGTTCCAGTTAAATTTCTAGGCTGAATGTAACTTCGACTATTTTTCCATTTCTATTGTTGTCTATTCAGTGGGAGCACACACCTACTGCGTTGGTGAGTAACTTCAAGTCAGATTTTGACTGCATTTCATCCATATTTATACCAAGCGGCAAGCGCTGAGCGAAGCAGGGTGTATAATGTGTAATTGGTCACAGAGAGACCTCCAGTGATCGGATTTTGAAACACTGGGTTTTGTGTGGTAAATTCAGCCTCTTGGGTCCACTACGATGACTTTACACAGGCAGCTATACAGACACTGGAAGTGTGTTTCAGACGGCGGGACAAAATGTCAGCCTCCTGTTTTGGGCGCACAAACTTGTCTATATTATACTATAGACTATAGTGTGTCAATATTCAAATCAGTGTGTCAATATTCAAATGAGTGGGCCAATATTCAAATTAGTGCGCCAATATCGAAATCACTGTGTCAATTAGGGCTGCAACTAACGATTAATTTAAGAGCCTATTAGGTTAGTTGATTAGACGGTTCGATATTTTTAATTTCAAAAATCCCAAAACTATTCACAGCGACACAGGAATCTTCAACTGGAAAAGTAGTCAATTTTGGATCACGTTAGCAAACAGATGTACAATAATGAAGTTAATTACTTTGACACAAACTCATTACAATTAATTTATACGCCAAGATTTTGATGTTTTTCTTCATAATCATGATTTTTTTAATCAATAATATGGAATAATTCTAATAATATTGTGTAATAGGTGGTTGTATCAAAAGCAAAAAAGCTGGTGTCTATGACAATTATTGAACTTCTTGGCGATTAATTGATCAATGCATTAATCGATTAGTCATCGGTTGCACCCCTAGTGTCAATATTCAAATAAATGTGCCAATATTCAAATCAATGTGCCAATATTCAAATCAATGTGCCAATATTCAAATCAGTGGGCCAATATTCAAATTAGTGGGCAATATTCAAATCAGTGGGCCAATATTCAAATTAGTGGGTCAATATTCAAATCAGTGGGCCAATATTCAAATTAGTGGGTCAATATTCAAATCAGTGGGCCAATATTCAAATTAGTGGCCAATATTCAAATCAGTGGGCCAATATTCAAATTAGTGGACCAATATTCAAATTAGTGGCCAATATTCAAATCAGTGGGCCAATATTCAAATTAGTGGGCCAATATTAAAGTCAAAGTACGAGACCGCCCCGAGCACGCAAGAGAGAAAGAGAGCCGGTGCGTTCCGCCGGCAGCCGACTGACACAGACGGCCGGCTTTAATGAGCGCGGATGGCTTCATAAGATGCATTCCACTAACAGCCGCCACTCTCAGTGGACCAGGGGAGGCCGAGACCCCGCGAAGCCATGTAAACGTGACGTAAACATGGATCCGATTGGTAAGGGTTCGTGTATACAAGTGAAGCGGATTCTATTTCATCCACTCAAATTTAATCAGATCCAAAAAAAAGTGTCCATGTAAACGGGTGAAGTTCACAGATCTAAGCAACCTAGATTGAGGGGAACGTTTGGGAGTCAGTCCAAGTCAAAAGCTGTGCAGCATCGGCCAGAAGACAAATCTAAATGCAATGATGTGCACAAGCACAAAAAGCACACACACAAGTTGGAGAAAGCTACCTGTTCTGGCTGCTTTGGGTTTGTGAGAAAAGATGTCACCTGCGGTTCAAAGAAGGGCGATTGCGGTCAGGAAAATAGAAGATGTGCTTAAGTAGTGGGCAGGCGAGGGTTAAAGATAGGGGCTGTGTCCGAAACCGCTCTCTATTCCCTATATAGTGCACTATATAGGGCACATACCCATTTTTAGGGGTGTCCAGGGTGGGTTCGCCATGTACCCTATAGAGTGCACTCAAAGTAATCTAGCCTGGCAAGCCAGAACCAACAAATCGTCCACGCATCGCACGCGATTAGAACGATCATTGGGTCTGGTAAAACTAGGGTCGAAAAAACAAAAAATGTTAAAAAAAAAGTGTCAGTGAAATTGTGTTATCCAGTCGCAGTGGGTGGGACAAGTGGCGTAGAGGCGTGACAACCAAACTCCGCCCACGTCTCAATTTGGATAATTAGATTGGTCAGCCCATATACATGTGACGTCAGCCTGATTTGCGCAGACCCAATGTAGCGTCCAACGTGTGGACGATTTGTTGGTTCTATCGCCAGGCTAAAAGTATCCCACAAATGCACTGCAAAAAGTAGTGAGCATCGATGTGCCATAGACCAAGCAATATAACCCATAACACATTGCGTGACGCATTAAAAATGACCTAAACTAGTCAATAGCGACCGGCCGCAGCAAATAGTTATAAATCTAATGATGATTGCTGAATTTTTAATGTAATTTTGACCGTGACGACTCTAGTGTCTACTGCAGCATAAGCAACGCCTCTGCTCCACGACATCGATAGGGAGCTGAAGTTGTCAGGACTACCTGCATCTCTCCGCTTTAAATCGTGTCGCTACAACACCTGTACCTCGGTATCATTCAAAATTTCAGATGTCAATGAACATCTATACTCTCTCCTTGTGTCTTTGTCTGGCTGGCGGCGTTGTTCTCGGCAAAAAAATACGGAATGTGGACGCGTTGTATAGGAAGCTGGCTGGACGCTCCTAACGTCTATGCGTGCGTGTAGTAAAGTTCCCCCTCTCCCAGCGCTTTCATTGTGGCACATAAACGCACCACTGCTGCTGCCTGCTCCGCTTTCTTCCTGCTCAGAGTTCAGAAATGCACTACTCTGTCATTTGATGAGCATGATTTAAAAGAAAATACAAGGTTTCGATTCACATCACGTCAATGAAGTGTGGGCGAATGGGAACGCGCGATATGAACAGTAGATCGGCAAGCTGTTTTATAACAGTGGCTGGACGTTCCTCATGCTGTGTGTGTGTACGTCAGTTCCTATCTGCTGTGTTAAATGGATCGCGCTGATAAACGCGCTGTGTGTTGCAGCGTCTTTCACCGCTACGCTTGTGGCGTGTCGGCCCTGCTGTGCCGCAAGTACAACAACATAGATTATAACGGCATCAACAAAATTAAGCTAGCTTACCTCTGTTTTGATTTGCGCCGCATTAAGGAATACTTCGTACCGAGAGTAGTGCGTCCGAGATGACCAGTTTATGCTCATGAGTTGCTACGTGACCGCGTGTGGATCAATGGGGTGGCCGCATTATCTCACGATGCTGCGTGGCCGACGCTGCGCTGGTGGCCGCATAATCTCGGAGGAACCGACTTGGAGCTTAATGGAACGTGGCATCGCCGAAATCCTTGTACTTTATATGTGCATACAGCAATAAAAAATATTTTCCCACGTGTTTGGCCATCACTATATTTGTATGGAAGGGATTCCGTTCCAAGTCTTTTGATCAATATAAGCGGATGATCACTATATCAGTGATATATCAACTATAAGCGGATTACACTGTAGTTTGGCCACACCCACGAGGGGGTCCCGAGCAGGCGAGCACCACCGATTCCGTCGAGACAAGGGCATAATGGTGTGCCTCCTCTAAGCGTGTTCACTCACAAACAGTAGGTCCGTTACATTTGCAGTGGAGTCACGGTTCAAGTAAGTGCACTAAACAAGGAGTAGGGAGTAGGGGAAAGGGAACCATTTCGGAAACAGCCAGGGTTTTAGTAGACTCACAAAGGGACTCCAGAAGCACAGTAAGGAAGTCATTCCACCTTCAAAATACGATTAAACATTTAAATGATTTTAATTTGAAAAAAATTATTGAATAAAAGTTTTTTAAACTTTTACAGAATATTTAGCGGATATGATACACACACACACACACACACGAGGGAGGCAGTCAATGTATCCACCACCAGATGGCAGCACAAACACAAGATGATAGGGTATCATGCAAGTCGGGACTTAACTTGCATGACCAAAATGCTTTCAACAGTTTTTTTTAAAAATAATGTTCTTTTAGATTTTTGTCTTAACTTGCGGCCCTTTTTGCGACTCTTCTAATGTGTGAATGCGTGAAATTGTGGCCGAATGGGTGAATTACAGGTCACTTTAAAGAGTACGGCAAAGGGGCAGAAAAGTGTTAAGCACTAGAAGCACTAGAGTCAGACTAATATATATATATATATATATTCCGATATGAGGCATTTTTCCATATCGGTGCTGTATCGGTATCTGAATTTCCCCGCGGATATGGAGGAATCTGCAATATTATTTTAATTACATGCATGGTTAAAATTAGTATGTTTTGTACATTTGGACAGTATTCATGTTCCCTTCAACTGCCCATAACAGTCAAAAGCAACATTACATATCGATAACAATCTCGATGAAAACAACATGACATTTAAATGAGCCTAATAAAACCAAATGTGTCTAATAAACCAAAAGAACACCAGCAATATGTGGCATCACCTGAAAAAGACTCACCCTGTTCTGAAATGACTACAACACTAAAAAAGTGTAACTTCTTCTCAACCCTGTTAACAAGCTGGTTGACAATTGACTGATAGCACTTTTTGTTTTAGGTTTTTACTTTCTTTTCCAGCTCTAAAATTCACTATAAATCGCTTACAGTCGGTTATCGGTCCAAGAAACGGATATCTGTATTGGGCCAACTCATATTGGTGGGGTGTCTTACCTGGATTGGGCATGGACATGGACATATCCACCATCTGACGCATCTGCTGTGGGTCGTATTCCTTGCCGTCATAGTTTGCGTCGAAGAACTTTTTGAACCACTGGACAAATTCAAAATTGTCCTGGAACTTGCTTTTCACCAGCCGCTCCACTGGAATGATCTGGAAGACGAGGACCACATTCAGACCAAGGTTACAGATTTGCATTTATTAGTTTTATTTCATTATGCATTCACACTCATGACCGACCAGTATTTTTTTAGTCCGATACCAATAATTTTGGCCAGATTGACAGATACCGATAACCGATATAGTGAATTTTAGAGCTATAAAAGAAAGCAAAAACCTGAAACAAAAGTGATGTCAGTCAATTGTCCACCGGCTTGTTAACAGGGCTGGGAAGAAGTTACACTTTGTTAGTGCTGTAGTCATTTCTTTTTCAGGTGATGCCACATACTTATGGTGTTCTTTTGCTTAGGTTTATTAGACACATGGAAAGTATATGGATAATGGCACTCACGCTATATTTCAATGTCGTGTCGTTTAACGGTCTGACAACACTTTTTGTTTCAGGTTTTTGCCTTCTTTTACACCTCTAAAATTTGTTTCAGCATCGGGCCAAAAAACTCATATCGGTCGGTCACCATTTGTCATTATGGCCATTACGGCTTCTCCCCTACAAATGTAAACTCAGGGGGTGGTGCCAAATCCTTACTCCCTCCCCTCACGTGGCCGTTGTTGGATGGCGAGCGGCACGAAAATTTCATTTTGCATAACATTCCACAACAATGGACGAGTCGGAAGCAGTCTTACGAACCCTGTGTGCGGTTTGTGAAAGTCAAAAGTCAAAGTCTGTGCTGCCCAGTAGCTCAGTCGGTCGCAGTGTTGTTTCGGCTCAGATGGATAGAAAGGAGGGGTCCGTATTGAAGCGCTGGGGCGCATCAAATGTATATAGAGAGATGTATGGCTTTGGTTCGCATGGTCTGTCGACACGCCGGGTGGCGCCCGTCTGCGCGCGCGAAAGACAGGCCCCGAGATGGACGAAGTCATTTGAAGGGACAGCGCACGAGACTGGCGGAGCAGCGGACACCTCAACGAAAACTTTCAGAGCCCTGGCTGTATGTGTGCCTTCTATTTTTATGGTAAGGACGAGGTGTCTTGAGGGAAGACGCCCACCTTGTCCACGTTCATTCTCTTGAAAGCAGCCTGCAGCACCTTGAAGTTGTGGATGTATTCGTGCTCCAGTTTGGCGTTGAACTTGACCTTTTTCAAAAGCAGGCACCCAGGAAACAAAATATCCATGAACTGACAGTAGGCTGCACCTGCACAAGACAACAACAACAAGACCATAATCAAAGTTTAACTCCACCACTATTAGCGCAGCACTTCAAAAACAACTGTGGTTGCCTAAAGTTGTGTGGAAATAGAGTGAACTAGTGAGTGAACTAGTGACCGACCGGTTTATTACACACCTGGCTCATTGAAAGTACACGGATAATGGCACTCACACCCTACATTTAAATGTTGTTTTCTTTGAGCTTGTCCTCAATATGTAATGTTTTTATATAGGGGTAAGGGACAGTTGTAGGGAAAATGACTAGTGTCTAAATAATGATTAAATTTTAACCGTGCATGTAATTGCAATAATATTGCATATTCCTCCATATCGGCAGGGAAATTCAGATACCGATACAGCACTGATATGGAAAAATGTGTATATATATATATATATATCAATGTATTCTTTCGGTTTGCATGCGCAGCACCAAAATAGAATGAAATGATACAATAAAGTATGATAGAGAAATAAAAAGACTAGAGAAGATACAATAAAATAAAATGTATAGTTTGCTAAATGTTCAGTTTTTTAAATACTTTTATGGCACAAATTGTAGAGCTTATCGCCGACTTCCTCTTCCAATTCTTCTGGAAATTTCATTTAGCCATTTTGAAAACACATGCCGTCCACGGCGGCTGTGGAATACACTTGGCGGGAATGAAAATGTAACATTTGAAAGGTACGGGACGCGGTAGTTGCAGCCCTAATTCACCTAACGCTAGGTTTCCACTACAGAGTGTCATTTTTTCGTACGGTACCATGCGGATATTTTCCGCCCGGATTCCGTACGGAATAAAAACAGCGGTTTCCATTGTGGCCACTACGGCATGCGGCGCTATGGTAACACACACACACAAAAAACTAACGTGCGCGTACAAGGCCGCTTCTGTATAACATTTGAATATATATATATATATATATATATATATATATATTTATATATATTATTTAGCCTTTGATGCACCGGAGCGCACAGTCCACCGATTGCTCAGCGCTGCTCTCAATCACTCAGCTCACGGACCCGCCGTACGGCGCGTGCGGAAAAAATCAAAATAAATGATTTTCTGGTCCGTACGGTAGTGGACGGTACGGTTTCCGTACGGAGTTCAATGTAGTGGAGCATACCACGACGGTTACAACACGTTTGTTTTGCTGGACGGAATCCGTACAGAGCTGCGGAGGACGTACCGAAGAAAAACAACTCTGTAGTGGAATCCTAGCGTAAGGCTTACCCCTTACCTGTACATAGCTGTTCGATCTTGGTGTAGGTGAGTTGTAGCGAGTCGTTGACCCACGCCAGCATGTCATGGCGACTCAAGTTCTCTATGGTCATAGAGGTCGAGTACACATTCACCGCCATCCTCCCTAACCAGCACACAAACACAACAGCGTTAGCCTGGCGAGCCAGGACCAACCGTCCACGCATCCCACACGACGAGAATCAACATTGGGTCTGATCTCGAGTGTATGGAAAAAAGGGTGTGACGTGTGGTGGAGGGGGGAAACTTGGATGAAGAGTCGGGGGGAGACATTGCAGAAAGGTTGGAGGGGGATTAGAACTTGGGGCGCTGCTCAACCTGTGGTCTGGGGGAGCGTGCTCTATAACCACTTTACCACCGTGCGCGCCCTTCGTTATGAGTTTTTAGCCCGATACCAATAACAGATTTTTGCTCGGCGGACTGATACCGATGACCGATATGTAACCCATATAGTGAATTTTAGAGCTGTAAAAGAAAGCAAAAACCTGAAACAAAAAGTGTCAACCAGCTTGTTACCAGGGTTTTTCGTGTTTAGTCATCAGTGTTGTACCGGAACGGATTCAATGAACGATACTTCATGAAATCGCTCATATTGTGTGCGAACGTGAAACGGTGAAAGTGGCGCTAATTTTGCTTAATGAACTTGATTTTGTAAACACTCTTTTTGGTGGCTCTTTAACGGCGCTCTAACTTCATTTAGATTTCATTCATGCCAGATTTTAAGAGCCGCTAGCAATGGGCACAATTAATCGATTAACCAATAATTGATCATTAAGGATTTGGTCGACGAAAATCCTTTTTGATCGACTAACCACGTTTTTTTTTGCCTTTGTGAAACGTTCCGTCATTCACTGTGTCTGTACAACACAAAACGTTTTTCAAAACCGTGCCGCGCCATCCGCTAATAATAATAGTTTCAATTGTAATTTTGACCACTATAGCTTCTGTGTTGTAACATAGGTGCCGTACTGGAGTTGGGGGAAGGGGCGGCGGTGGAGAAAGAACCGAGCGGCCTATGTGTTTGTTAATTAGTCCATTTAATAGTCTTCTTTTACTGATTTATCCATGGAAATATGCCATCAATCGCCAACAGATGGCAGCCAAACTACGTCATTGTATTTGCCCCATGTAACGGTCATGAAGTGGAAATAACACCACTGCCATTACAAGAGAATCAAATACATACTTTATACGCCCCCGAGGGGATTACATTTCGTAGTAAATGCAATAGACTCGCCAGTTATACGTTACAAAATAAATAAATAAACTACATTTTTAATAATACATATC
>OMKY01208162.1:0-10093 GCA_900302395.1 Bregmaceros cantori
GTGTGTGTGTGTGTGTGTGTGTGTGTGTGTGTGTGTGTGTGTGAGAACAGCCTCCTGCTTATAATGATATATTCTGATTAAAGTCATTGTGTGGGAGGACATGTTTTTGGGGAGTGAATCACCACTACAGTGCTGTCAGCCTGTGTAGTCATAGGGACTAAGGAACAATTTGTCATTATTTCCGGATTATTGATTTAGTGTTGTTTGGAGTTTTCATCCATTGAATGAATGAGTCACATCCTTTTTGAAGCCAAAGGAACCCACAAATAAACTAAATCAAACTCAAAAGATACATGTACAGTGTCAAACTAATACAGCAGCCAGGTGTAATTTAGCAGCTTGCTAATCCTGTGTATATCCATCTTTTCATGACTCATGTAACTTGCTGCAATGAATGCCATCTACTTTGCTATGTAACATGCTGAACTGATCAATGGCTCTGTACTGTCTGTCGTTAAATAAATTTCATTCATTCATTCATTCATTTCATTCATTCATTCATTCATTCATTCATTTCATTTCATTCATTTCATCCGGGTGCCAGCCTTAGACAGATGCGTGTGTGTGTGTGTGTGTATACTGTGCCCAACTTAAATGCAGTGTGTGTTTGTGTGTCTGTCTGTGTGTGTTTGTGTGTGGGTGTGTATTGATATATAGGGTGGGTTGCCCTAATGTGAACCACTGCCTAATGTGGGACACCTAAACTCCAGTGGCTGTGGTTCCCCCCTAAACTAATGGATGTCAGTGAAACTATGGTAAAAGCAAACTATGGTAATGTGTCTAGCATTAAGTTCAACACTTCAGCACTACATTTCACTGTTCCACATTATCCAACTGACTGTCCCACACAGCTGCAAAAAAGGACCCACATTAAGGCCATCCACCCTATGTGTATTACTGTGTAATGTGTATATTGCAGCGTTATGAATAAAGGTGATTCTGATAAAAACAATGTGTTCAATTCAAAAGAGAGTGTATGGTCTTTCTTATCCAGAGATGGCAAGTAACGAAGTACAAATACTCAAGTACTGTACTTAAGTAAAATGTTCAAGTATCTGTACTTTTAGAAGTACTTTTTTATGTGATTACATTTTACTTGTAGTGACAGGGTAGGATAACGTCTATAATATTAGCCAGTAGGGGGCGCTGATGTACCGAGTACAGTCCCAGTTAATAAGTGGATTTCATTTAGTCCCGAAGATAAATTAGGGTAGTTGTTAATTTATTCAAGAAATAACATTGACAAACTAAAAATGCAGTTTACATACAATTTTATTTGTAGTACTTTGTACTTTATACTTTCAAAAATACTTTTGAGTACATTTAATAGGATGTACTTTTTACTTTCAAAAATACTTTTTGAGTACATTTCTGAGCCTGTACTTTTTACTTTACTTGAGTTGCCATTTGGATCAGTACTTTGTAGTCTTACTCGAGTTGTTTTTTCACAAATGTATTTTACTCTTACTCAAGTAAGAAATCCTGGTACTTTTGCCATCTCTGGCGATTACTTCAATATTCGATTATCATCGATTAAGGGGTTGCAGCTCTAGTTCACTGCATGTGTCACAATGTCCTTGAAAAAAGTTATCTCGGGGTCCGCGTTGGCCGAGTGGTTATGGACACCGCACCTAACGCGACCCCATTCATGTTAGTGGCGCTGTGTCTACCACAGCGTCCGCAGTGTCGCGAGTTCGACTACGCTCGTCGACTTGTCTGCAGTGTCTACCCCCGATCTCTTCAACCCAGTTTCCCACTAATCCTATCCAATAAAGATGGAAAAATGGCGCTGACGCCAGAAAAACGAACTTAAAACTAGAAGCACTCAGAGATTGCAAACCTGCGCCTAACCCCATAAGCCTAACCCCTAAACCTAGCCTAACCGTTGGCAAATATGTTGGCGTCATATCTCTCTCTCCCTCTCGGGCTCTCTCTCTCTCGCTCTGTCTCTCTCGGTCTCTCACCCTCGGTCTCTCTCGGGCGCTCTCTCTCTCCCCCTCCCTCTCAGACGCTCTCTCTCACTCATGGGCGCTCTTTCTCCCTCAAGGGCGCGCTCTCTCTCTCTCTCTCTCTCACTCACGGGTGCTCTTGCTCTCTCGAGCACTCTCTCTCTCTCTCTCTCTCTTGGGCGCTCACTCTCTCTCTCTCCCTCCCAGGCGCTCTCTCTCTCTCTCTCAGAGCCATTAGTCATTCCAACATGTTACAGTGCAATAGAGATGGCATTCATTGCGAAATGTTACATGGGTCGTGAAAAGATGGATATACACAGGGTTAGCAGATTGCTAGATTACACCTGGTTGTCGGCGAGTCCCCCTGGGGGGGCTCGATCGAGGCGCTAGAGCCGGGGGTGTGTGGGCTATTATAGATTAAGCACACTGCGGTAGGTGCTTACGTAGAATCTCAAGAGTAGTGTAGAGGTTCTGTTGGACTCGAACTTCCCCAAGGCACGAACGAGGGTTTCGAATCTAGCGCCTTACTCTTTTATTCCGTTGGTCAGTTCAGTGGGGTTTGAGTCCTTGGTGGAGAGGCTTTCTTTGATTTCTTTGAACGTTTCTTTGAACGAACCTTCATCAGCAGTATTTTGTTTCATGGCTTTTTTCGAGGGGTTTTATACAGTCCACGCTATTTTTTAAAGTAAGCTTCAGGGTGAAGAGGAGGACAGTAAAGCTGCAGAATGTGACAAGCGGATTATCCCCTTGAACGCGGCAACAGCCCGCTCAGAATTGTTTATCATCGCTATTAATTATTAGTTCCACTTTTGTTGCAATGCTTTCAATGTTTCCCCCCCGAAAACGACTTGGCAACACAGCAGCCTCGCATGAAGTCTCCAGCTTCAGAAACGCAGAACAGAGATAGTCATGACCATCCACTGAGGGTCAAGGGTCATTCAAGAGGTTGTTGCCATGGCAGGTAAGACTACCACAGAAAGGTGGTAAGGTGCATCGTTCACAGAGATGGGCAGACTAGCCAAAGAAATGACTTAAATAAAAGTATTGTTACATCAGCAAAATATTACTCAAGTAAAAAATAGTCATCCAAATAGTTGCTCAAGTAAAAGTCAAAAAGTACTCCAGAAAAGTTATTTAAGTTGCGAAGATACTGAGTACCTTTCAGTAAAAAAGAGAGAGATGGAGCCCGAGAGAGAGACCATCAGAGAGAGAAATAGACCGAGAGAGAGCGAGAGAGAGAGATCCAAGAGAGAGAGAGAGAGAGATATGTCAACATATGTACCAACAGTTCCCAACAGGTGTCGCTAAAGGCCAAGTTAATGTAACGAGTAGCAAATTGCTGACATCGAAAAAGTAGATTTTTTCACCTCAAATTTACTTGAGTAAAAGTAGAAAGTAACTTGTGAAAAATGTACTCCAAAAGTTTAAAAAAAAGGAGTAAATGTAATCCGTTACTTTGGGGTCCGTGTTGGCCGAGTGGTTATGGACCCCATTCATGTTAGTGAATGCGCTGTGTCTACCACAGTGTCCGCAGTGTCACAAGTTTGACTATGCTCGTCGACTTGTCTGCAATGTCTACCCTCGATCTCTTCGATCTCTTCAACCCAGTTTCCGACTAATCCTATCCAATAAAGATGGAAAAACGGCGCTGACGCCGGAAAAAAAGAACTTAAAAATAAGAAATTCTGCTACTGGGGGGAGTGGTTATGGACACCGCACCTAACGTGACCCCATTCATGTTAGTGGCGCTGTGTCTACCGCAGCGTCCGTAGTGTCACAAGTTTGACTACGCCCGTCAACTTGTTCTGCAATGTCTACCCCCGATATCTTCAACCCAGTTTCCGACTAATCCTATCCTATAAAGATGAAAAACGGTGCTGACGCCGGAAAAAATAACTTTTTAAAAAATGTAATGCGTTACCTCCCATCTTTGGTAATTAGTAGTTTTTTACACTAAATGTGGCACCACTGTACGCCCCACCCCTTTTTGTAATGTATTTCCAATTCAATGCAACTGTCCGAACACAGCCCATCAATGCGGGTTGGCTGTCAACTGGCTGATCTCATATGTCATTATTGGCCTGTTTATGGCCAGGCAGTTATGGCGGTCTCTCTCCATCTCTGTCTGTCCTCCCCTCTACTCTCTCTCTCTCTCTCTCCCTCTCTCTCTCTCTCTCTCCCTCTCTCTCTCTCTCTCTCTCTCTCTCTGCCCTCTCCATTACTCTTTCTCTCCCTTTCCGCCACCCAGTGAGCGCGGCTGGGGTCTAATTGCTTCATCTGTCTGGTCTGGAGCTCCGGGGCACGACGACATCATTGTGTCAGTGGGGGTTTATTCTACAGGACAGCCGTGTAGAATCCCTTCAGAACAGAAAATGATACTCTTTATTTAAGGCCTTATGGGCTCCTTCCATTCACTGCAACTAAGCAGAGATGTATACACCACTCCTACCAGTTCTTTGGAGTGCAACATATGGACACAGCATGACAACTGTGTTTCAATTATTGATTTGCGAACCAAAAAAGTTAAACTATTTTTTTTAACCAGGTCTTAGAACCGATATTTCTTCTCAATCGTTTTTTTCTGAACAGATACAGAACAATAACTTTTGCGGTTATGAGCAGAGCTCTGATCTGGTTCAAGGAACGAAAATTAAAACAAAACAAAAAAAACAGAATTTCACGGAATTTTACGAAGAACTGAAACGGAAACGAAAAAATGTTTCTTCAACTGTTCCGGAACAGAAACAGAATATTATGAAATCCACAAAACCGGTTAAAAACGTTTTTTTTTCTTTTTCAGTTCTATCTATATTTTAATATTATAATATATATCATGTCTGGGAGACTATTTCCATTCGTGCATCCATCCAACTTTCACCGTCAGTCATCAAGCTCCAGGCATCTGGGGCTCCATCTTGTGGACAGATGAGGAAGCGAATGTAATGGCGTGTTAACCCCAATTTCATGTTAAAACAGTTGCACTGAAGTTTGAAAGTCCACCAAATTTTCATAAACTATATCTAAACTTAACAATGCACAATGTAAGAAATGTAAGGATGAAAACGTTAAACATAGGCCTGCCTGAACTGTTCGGAACGGAACATTTTAAAAATAATTTTGTTTTCAAGCCCTGGTTAGAAGTCCCTCCAATAGATGTATGTTCCCAAAGTGGTTAGTACAAAAAATATTGTTCCTGGAATGGTTAATTTCCTTTCTGTTCGCTGAAACAAGTTGGCCAGGTTTCAATTTTCAATTCAAGTTGGGAAGGGAAGGCGCACGGCGGCATAGACTGGCAGAGCAGTGGACACCGGACAGACCGTGGCGTGCAGGGCACTTGGCGGCCTGCAGGGCACTCGGCGGCGTGGTAGGGGCAGGGGGCTGGGAAGGCGCAAGGCGGCAGAGACTGGCGGAACAGCGGACATCTAAGGGACAGCCCGCGCCGCGTTTCAATGAAAATTTTGAGGAACAAAATAACACCGGTATTAGCTGGTTACCATTATTTTTAAATTCTGTTCCTGAACAGAAAAAATAATAAGTTCTCGGTTTTTATTTTTGTGTTTTTAACACTTTAGCTTCTTAAATTTGGGGAGTAATGGGGGGGGGTGCAGGAAGACTTTGGGCATAGGGGTTGTTGGCACATGGGCATTGCATAATAGTGTTGTTCTGTTTAGGGTCGATGGGTCGAGTCCTGACCATTCGTATAGGTTGGTGCACCATCATTTGGCTTGTCTTTCTCTGCTTCTTTTACCTACTACTAATCCTTCGAGACAGTTTTGTCTTGTTAGGCCGATTTGGGAGCGTTTTATATGACCATAATGCAATGGGCGTGCTTCAATAGATCAGGAGAGGGCGTGGCTCAGTTTTATTTTTACCACAAGGCTTAAGGCATCATGACATGCTATGTACAAACACACACACACACACACACACACAAACACACAAACAAACACACACACAAACACACACACAGTAGTACACAGACATCGCAGGCACACAAGCACGCCCCAATCAATCAATTTTATTGACGGGTAAAGAAAATAAAGAGTTACTGTTTTTGTTTAGGTAGCAATCAATAGTGACAGATGTGAAACCAGTGTGTTTGAAACATAGACTGTATATAGAAACGGACACCGCATTCGTTTTGATGTCCGTGCCTACTTCCGGGCTGGTATGGGAGGAGCCTAGTCTCCTAAAACCGAGACCTATGGGAATTCCAATACAAATATTCCAATCTTAGCAGCCTGTTTTATCCTATTTAAAGATCGTTCCTAATTGATTTTTTAATGTATATTGCCAGGATAATTATTGGTTAATTGTGTGAGGGTGGGGGGGGGTCATAATTTCACAAACGCGTCAGATTTGGCGTTAATATTTTTTATTTCAGCTCCCATTCTTTCTGACTCTGTCGTCGCCGCCCCTAGTGGACAGTACCACCGGAAGAAGTCGCGTTTGGAGTGTCTCTCTCATACACTGTATAGCTCTCTCTATCTCTCCTTGTACGGGTACTTTCAACAGTGGCAGCGCGCAGTCGGCTGCTTCAACCCGACTTTGATGAAAGCAATGGGACGACGTCATGCACGCTGCGTCTACTTTCTATACAGTCTACGGTTTGAAAGCTGCTCAGAATCACTAAATAAAATGCTCACTATCAAAACACTTCATGGCTTGATCTGTAGTCATTGATAACCACTGCTTACTTCAATAAAAACAATATTTTGAATCCGCATTACAACATATCTTTGCGGGGCATGAGTCAAACGGCTCAAATCATCAGAATAAAGAATGAACCTGCCATCATCGCTCGTCCAGCCAGTGCTGGAAGGGGGCCAGAGTTGCCTGTTGCGGCCCCGGCTCCCCATCCTATAATCAAATTGAAAATAACCCGCACTCAGCCAAACACACAGTCATCACATGCTTTATTTGCTGGGTCACTCTGACCTGATGTGCTGCGTAGAGAAATTGGTCACTCAACAAACTCCTTCATGAACACACGGAGGTTCCAGCGGTGACGCTCCCAGTCCTGCAGCTGTCGGATGTCCTTCGTGTGGAGGACAGATTATGGGCAGAGTAGCCATAAAAATGACTTAAGTAAAAGTATTGTTACCTCAGCAACACATTACTCAAGTAAAAGTAAAAAAGTACTCCACAAAAAAGCTACTTAAGTAGCGAAAGTACTGAGAAGCTTTCAGCGAGAGTGCCCGAGAGAGAGAGAGCGCCTGAGAGAGAGAGAGAGAGAGAGAGAGAGAGAGAGAGAGAGTGACAACACCTGAGAGAGAGAGAGTAAGAGAGCCTGAGAGAGAGCGAGAGAGAAATTAAGCGCGCGAGAAAGAGCACCCTAGAAGGAGAGAGAGATATGATGGCAACATATGTGCCAAAAGTTCCCAACAGGTGTCGCTAAAGGCCAAATTAATGTAACAAGTAGTAAATTGCTGACATCTCAGTAAAAAGTTGTTTTTTTCACCTCAAATTTTCTCAAGTAAAAGTAGAAAGTGACTTGTGTACCGCCCCCTACTGACTCATTGATGCTATGCATGCAGTCCTACCTTGTTGTTGCAGAAAAAAAAGAAAAAAGTAACGACCCTGTTTTGTAAGTAAGGAGTAGAAGTACTGATAGTTTGGTTAAAACTCTACTGAGTAGAAGTAAAAAGTACTAACAGAAAAAAATACTTCTAAAAGTACAGATACTTTATGTATTTGTTTTTGTACTTTGTTACTTGCCATCTATCTCTCTCTCTCTCTCTCTCTCTCTCTCTCTGTCTCTCTATATATATATATATAGATATAGATAGATAGATACATATAGATAGATATATACAGAGATGGGCAGTAACGCATTACATTTACTCTGTTACAATTTTTTGGTGTACTTTTTTACTTTTGGAGTACATTTTTCAAGAGTTACTTTCTACTTTTACTCAAGTAAATTTAAGGTGAAAAAAAAAACTTTTTACTGAAATGTCAGTAAAAAGTACTCATTACATTAACTTGGCCTTTAGTTGGCACATATGTTGACGTCATATCTCTCTCCCTTTCTCTCTCTCTCTCTATCTCTCTCTCTCCCCCTCTCTCTCTCCCCTCTCTCTATCTCTCTCTCTCTCTCTCCATCTCTCTCTCTCTCCCCCCCTCTCTCTCGCATACTCCTCCGAGGAGAATATGAAAAGAGAATTTGTCCTAATATTTTTTAAACGAAAGCTACTCAGTACTTTCGCTACTTAAGTAGCTTTCTTGAGAAGTACTTTTTCACTTTTACTTGAGTAACAATTTGGACGACTACTTTTTACTTTTACTTGAGTAATATTTTGCTGAGGTAACAATACTTTTACTTAAGTAATTTTATGGATACTCATATCTGGATATATATAGATATATATATATATATAATGTATGTGTGGCATGCAGAGATGGTGAAAGTGCATTGCATTTTGTAGCCACGATTTAGCTTGTTAGCATGATTTAGCTCATTGGCATGTCAATCCCCTGATGAGATCTGCATTTTTTTGTAATGCATTTGCATTTTTTACCAGCACTCAGCATCCATTCTCGCTCTTCATGTTGAACTCCCCCCTGTAGCGGAATTCAATTAAGTCATAAAGAAACCAAAACAAATGGGTGCTCGCGCTGCGACAGTGTGCGCTCGTAACCGCATTTCACGGCATCCCTTTTTTTTCTCCCCCTCTTTCGAAATGACGTCGTTCTGATCTGCTTTCAGTGGCTTGCCCACTGGCAAAATATCCTATTCATATTCAGTAATTGTCTTGACAGACATCGAATGGAAGAGCAGGCAATAGTTCTTTGTATTTTACTTGCCCCCACCTCTCTCTGGAAATGTTAATTATGTCCAGAGGTGGCAAGTAAGAAGTACAAATACTTTTTTTGAGAGGTCGTAGACAGGGCTCCGAACCGGTTCAAGGAATGAAAACCGAAAACGAACAGAATTTTACGGAATTTCTGTCTGAACTGTTCGGAACGGAACTTTTTAAAACTAATTTCGTTTTCAATCCCTGGTCGTAGAACTGCCGTAAGGTGGGGGAAGAAAGCACCTCTTAAGTTGCTTTTGCGATGTCTTTATTTCTGGACCGGATCAATAAAGAGGGAGATGGCCCATAGGCTCACTCCTTATATACACTAAACACAGAACCTTCTGGGGGGGTGATGTCACAATGACCCGTCACCAAGCCAGCCCCACACTGATGCACCTGTGGCATTAAATCAGCCTTGAACACGTTATCATGTCCTGTATACAGATTGATAATTATATTAATATGTAGGTCACTACAGTACTGTTCTTTCAAGTATCTTTACTTTTAGAAGTAATTTTTCCTCTGATGACTTTTTACTTCTACTTGGTAGATTTTTTTTAATTTTAAGTTATTTTTTTGGCGTCAGCGCCGTTTTTCCATCTTTATTGGATAGGATTAGTCGGAAACTGGGTTGAAGAGATCAGGGGGTAGACATTGCAGACAAGTCGACGGGCGGTAGACGCAGCGTCACTAACATGAATGGGGTCGCGTTAGGTGCAGTGTCCATAACCACTCGGCCAACGCGGACCCCAACTCGGTAGATTTTTAACAAAAAATTCTGTACTTCTACTCCTTACTTTTCCCAAAACACGGTCGTTTCTTTTTCCTTTCCTTAAATGGTAGGACTAAATTTATAGCGTGAATGAGTCAGTAGGGGGCGGTACTCGGTAATGCACTGTATAGAAGCAGTTGATAAGTTGTTTTCATTTAGTCTCTGGGTGTTCCCCTCAAAAAAAAATATTGCCTGTAAAATGAAAAAAACAACAACCAAAAAACGTTTTAACTAGTTTCATACTAAATGTTATTCTGTATTTTTCTAGAAGAAAAAAAACATTAATCATTTCATTAAAAGGCATCTAGTCGACTATTTATTAAAACAATGGTTAGTTGCATCCTTGGTTGAAAACAGATGGACCAGCAGATGTTGTGGTGTCGACAGGAAACTCGTAGGACAAGTGCACATTCTGTCGCTTCCACTTTACTCAACTTTCCAGGGTCCTTGCAGTTGGGGCCAGGGGAGGGAGCCTGGGGAGAGGGCCAGAGGAGGGAGCCTGGGGAGAGGGCCAGAGGAAGGAGCCTGGGGAGAGGGCCAGGGGAGGGAGCCTGGGGAGAGGGCAGGGGAGG
>OMKY01208169.1:0-11211 GCA_900302395.1 Bregmaceros cantori
CTCTCTGTCCTGAGCTGTCCTTTGTTCAAATACCATTTTGAACAAAGCCATATTTCTGTTAAAACTTCTGTGAATCAATTGTAACTTGCCATGCTGAAATTAAACACTGTTCATTGTCAAGTCGTCCGATCTGAGTTGAGCTGTGTGTTCTGAACCTTTCGGGAAATATTACATTTAGTAGGATGTTAATATTTTTCCCACCACACAAGTCAGTGGGAGCAGTTGGCCGAACTGCGCTCATCGTCCGCGGACCGCACATCGGGATTCCAAGCGAGTCCCCAGCGCCGCCAGCTGCTCCTCATCCAAGCTCATCAGTCCATCCCTATTTAAGGCCACGCCAAACCCCGGATGGACGCAGCCCCATTGCCTCAGTTCAGGTATGCCGTCTGACTGAGCACATCACACGCCAGTACTTCGATGAGATCAAATCTAACTCCATTTATCCGCTTGACAATTGGATTAATCTGGCATCGTTCTTTCTGTGTCCAGCGTGTCATGCAGGAGACTCCACCCGCACCCGATCCTGTCCCTTCGAACCAGGACGAGCTGAGTACTCCCGTGGAGCCTATGGATGTTTCCTAATTGTGTATATTTATATGTATCTGCTTGTCTCCTAAAGAGACTATTCATTCCATACGTAAAGCTAAATAAAAGGGTTTGTAAACCTTCTTCCTTGTGCCTTTCTCTGGGTACAATTCCAACCATTCAAACTGACTGTTGACAGCTATACGATATATTTAACTGAAATGTCAGATCCGAACAACCAACGAATTATAAAGGCAAATCTGGAAATCCGAATGCAAATCCAGATCCGTTCATAACTTTTTTTTCAGTTATCCTGCTAACAGGCAAATCAACGTGACTGAAAAAAAAACCTGCTTAGCGCGGGTAATAAAAAGCACACCAGGCTCGTAACCAGGCAAGACTGTGCTAAGGCCTGGCGCCACTGGCGGGGTGAAGGGGCCAGGGTTTAGCACAGTCTTGGCTGTTTCAAGCAAAGCAATAATGTTTGTACCGTGTAAGGATTGTTCATTGATTGTGTTCCTTTTTATGATCAGCTGGCAGCTTGACTGAGAGAGATTGGAACAGACTTGACTCGGGTGATGAAGAACTTGATTTGAGTTTGCAAACCTGTCCCGTAGTGGTACAAAGAAATAGTAGAAATGTCATCCAGACCTCCGCTCAACTTTTTCAGTTATCCAGGGGACAAAACCAACGCAAGCAAAAACATAACCTGCTCCGCGGCTCCGCCCCGGCAGAGGTAAAGTTCTGTGCTAGGCAGGTGTCTGGACAAGGCCACCACATTTGCTGAGAACCATATTATGCTCAGAGCAGATAGGGATGTCAAAATTGCATTATTCAACTATTATTACATTTTCGTTTAATACATAGCACTGCTAATTAACATGCATGCAATGAACATGCATGCATGCAGGCATCAACGTAACGAGTGTGAAACGAACTGGAGAATCACGAAACGCATATGATTGGATAAGAGAGAGCACATGACGTGGGCGGGCGGAGTTCCGAGAATGCAACAGGAGCATAGTAACCAGTGTATAAATCATAGACTGTATATAAAGTAGACGTAGCGTGCATGAAGTCATCCCATTGCTGGTAACAAACTCGGGTTGTGCCGCCGACTGCGCGTCCTCAAAAGTACCCGTATATCCGGGACATGGAGAGACAGAAAGAGCTATACAGTATATGAGAGAGAGACACCCCATACGCAACCTCTTCCAGAGGAAAATCTGGTGCGTTTGTGAAATTAGGACTCCCCTCACACAATTAATCGACAATTATCCCGGCAATATACATTAAAAAAATCAATTAGGAAAGATCTTTAAATAGGTTAAAACAGGCTGCTACCAACACGGAAGTAGGCACGGACATCAAAACGACTGTGGTGTCCATTTCTATATACAGTCTACGATATAAGCATTTGGTTGCCCTACGGTAACGATCACTGCGTGTGTGTACTTGCATTACAATTTCGCCCTTGTTACATCAACGTAAAAACACATACATGCACCTATGCGTCAAGTACAAATTTCTAATTGCAATTGTCGCTGGATAATTGTGAAATTAATTGATTACACATGTACAATTTGGTTAATCAAGTATTAATCAGCATTCCTAGGTCCCCAGTATCTTGCAAATCGATGCAAAATGCCAGATCACGATGTAAATCAGTCCCAAACTGTAATCACTTTTTAAATTGGATGTAAACGCCCCAACAAGATCAGTCATCAAATTCAATGTCAAAACTAGAAGCACTCAGAGATTGCAAACCCCATTATCAACGCAAGTGCTCCTAGAATAGCGCAATTGCGATTGACGCCACTGGCAAACATGCTCAGCACAAGCCAACTACACTTGCGAGCGACCCCAGTGACCCGGATGTCCGGTCACGTAACCGCAGTAAGCACCCAGCGATCTATCGGTAAGTTGGTGATTAAGTATGATTATGTTACTTATAGGCTACAGAAATGATCTATCGGTAAGTTGGTGATTAAGTATGATTATGTTACTTATAGGCTACAGAAATGATCTATCGGTAAGTTGGTGATTAAGTATGATTATGTTACTTATCGGCTACAGAAACACACCAAAGTTTAATCACTTGTTCCGTATATCATTTCCAACAACTGTACAAAATTTCATCCAGATCCGTGCACAACTTTTTCAGTTATCTTGGGAACAGACAAATCAACCAACGCGACCAAAAACATAACCTGCTTTGCGGTGCAGGTAATCACAGAATAAAGCCATCACCGCTCCACACCATCAGGTAAAACGCTTGAGACGATGAAGGATGAGCAGTTGAATTAACTAGCATGACATGAAATTGCAGGCCCCTGCCAGACGCATTTAGCAGACGTGACTAATGCTGGCGCCTACTCCTTTTTATTCCTCCCAATTCCGAGGAGTGATCCTGGGCAAGTTTAAACATTGACAAGCTGCTTGGCTGTGTTTCAGGAAGTGCTACAGCCACGCAGCAGGTCATTATACACCAACTTCCTGGTTGGAGCACCGTGTCTGGACAGAACCCCACGCTTCCTTGTCGGCAAGCATTTTTTTACTGGCAGGATGCCACGCTAGACATTATCAGAGATGGCCAGAGATGTGACCAAGTCCCTCTTTCAAGTCTCAAGTCCTTCTTGGGCAAGTCAAGTCCCAAGTCAACTCCAAATCAAGTCATCATTAACATGCTGTCATTTTAGCTTTTAATAAAGTATCAAAAAAAGCAAACAATGCTATTATAAAAGCCAAACTATTGCTTGCCTTTGACTTTATTAAAATCATATTCTGGAGCTAAAATGACAGCATGTTAATGATGACTTTAGAGTTGACTTGGGACTTGACTTGACTTGCCCAAGAAGGACTTGAGACTTGAAAGAGGGACTTGGTCACATCTCTGGAGATGGCAAATAACCAAGTACAAATACTCAAGTAACAACTACTGTAGTTAACTCATTCAGCCAACCCTTTTCAAATTCAGCACGTCCCAGTGCCAGAGTTTTTTGTTTTTTTTTTAAAGTTATTTTTTCCGGCGTCAGCACGTTTTTTCCATCTTTATTGGATAGGATTAGTCGGAAACTGGGTTGACGTTGCAGACAAGTCGACGAGCGTCACTGCGGACGCTGCGGTAGACGCAGCACCACTAACATGAATGGGGTCGCGTTAGGTGCGGTGTCCATAACCACTCGGCCAATGCGGATCCCGTACCAGAAAACATGTGTTTGTTTTTTTTCAAGACCCATAGAAAATGAATTTCTATGTCCAAAACACATAGCAAAGAATACTTCAGACACTCCTTTATTTAATGATAGGGGTGGGTATCACTACAAAAATTGGAAAACACATCTTTGGCACTGAATGAGTTAAGTTTTAAAAGTACTTTTTTCTGTGATAACATTTTACTTGTACTCAGAAGATTTTTTTAACAAAATATTTTACTTTCACTCCTTACTAGGACAGGTTTGTTACTTTTTTTGTTACTTTTTTGTGCAACAACGGGGTAGGATAATATGTATAATTTGAATTAGTCAGTGGGGTGGGGGGGGGCGCTAATGCACCGAGTACAGTCCCAGTTAATAACTTGTTTTCATTTAGTCTCTGGGTGTGCCCGAGATTTGAGATAAATTGGGCTAGGTTGTTAGTAATTTATTCCAACGATAACAGTTTGTACAATACAAATTTATTTTTAGTTCTTTGTACTTTATACTTTCAAAAATACTTTTGAGCACATTTTAGAGCCTGTACTTTTTACTTTCAAAAATACTTTTTGAATACATTTCTCAGACTGTACTTTTTACTTCACTCGAGTAGATATTTGGATCAGTACTTTGTAGTCCTACTCGAGTTTTTTTTTTACTAATGTATTTTACTCTTACTCGAGTAAGAAATCTGAGTACTTTTGCCATCTCTGGACATTTTGATCGGTGGGTGGAATATAAATATTAACCTAATTCTAACGATTAGCTCGCTCTTCGATTGGTCAGCTATTATTTCCAATGACCCATCGCTTTTTCCTTCAATCAGAATCAAATTTATTATGAACTAGAATTATTACAATTTCCCATCATTTCCAAAGTTTTGCTATCTTCACTTTTCATTCCGTACTAGGGGCTTTCTTATTCTCCACCAAGGTCGGGAAGGGGTTGCTTTTGTAATCTTCTTTAGACATAATGTAGTTAGACATCATTTATCACTGCTGGGCGTGCCAGGTTAGGCTGTCCAAGCTGCAGCTCATGTACTGTCCTACTGGCATTTTCTGCAGGTTTCTATTTCCTTTGATCCTCTCCCCCTTTCTCTCTCTCCCTCTCCCCCTCTCTCTCTCCCTCTCTCTCTCTCTTTCCCTCTCTCTCCCCCTCGCTCTCTCTTTCTCCCTCTCTCTCTATCTCTCTATCTTTCTCTCTCTCTCTCTCTCCCCCTCTCTCTCTTTTTCTCTCTCTTGCTCTCTCTTTCTATCTCTCTCTATCAATAAAAAAATCTAATGTAGAGGATGCATGGCATGTAAAACATATATTAATAAACAGTTGAAGTTCAAAGCACTTGAAATTATTTTTTGAAGTTTCTTTCTAAAAAGTCACCGAAAGGGAATTTCTAATCATGTCTACCTACCACTGTATCACTGAATCAGTAAAAAATGAAATGGGAACACATAATGTATCCAGCATAGATAATTGACACACAATGTAAAATATTGACAACATTTATTTGTTTTAAATAAAAGATGCGCAAGCCAATGTGTGTGTGTGTGTGTGTGTGTGTGTGTGTGTGTGTGTGTGTGTGTGTGTGAACATGTATTTCAACCTGTCTATTTGTCCGATTTGAAGATGGTAAATTGTAGCATGGGACACTTAAGGACATACACCAAACCACCCATAGGTGGCGTTATGGTTACAATGAGATATTCAGACAGAAAAACAAAACAAAACAGCTTATTAGGATAGAAATGTATGTGGGTGTTGCATGACCCAAAGAAAACACAACTTATTCTCACTTTTATCTATGCGTAGTATGGCAATTGTGATAAAGATTATGTTTTTTTTAAGAGAAGAAATGTAACATTTTGGTAGTGCTAAAAAACTCCATGTTCGTTAGTTTCTTCAGCTAATAATAGCATATTACCCTCTAGCTTCCCCTGAGCCAAACCCCATCAAGCCAGCAACTCTGCAACATGCAAATCTTGAGAAAGCGTACAGCGTACAACAAGCACACGTTTGTCTGCAAGAATGCAAATATTGGCTACACACACTCACACACACACACACACACATATACACACAACTTAATGTGGGTAACTTGTGGATATATTTGGAAATAGCTGCACAGAGTCTGAAAGTGCCCGGTCATTGACCCTGTTCAAAGGTTGGTGCACATTCTGCTACAAGCGGAGAAAGTGAACTATGATGAAGGTTAGGATTAGGTTAGGGTTGGGTTAGGTTGAATTTTTCTTAAGGTTAGGGGTTAGGGTTAGGTTTATCTTAAGGTTAGGGTAAGGTTTATCTTAAGGTTAGGGGTTAGGGTTAGGTTAAGGTTAGTTTAGGGGTATGTAGTAGGAGGTTAGGTTAGGGATTAGCGGCTAGGGTTTTGGTCCCTAACAAAATAAGCAAATCGTTTTTGGGATTTGCACCTTACATCACGGCTGCTGCTTAGCAAGATGTACACTAGTAGTGCCTGGTGGTATGAATGTCACATCTTATCCTGATAGACCATTATGACATCATCAATGTCACTTCCTGACATTTCAGTCTTTTTTTATGTCATTTTACCTCGCTTACCTTAGCAGCCTTGAACGATAGCCGCTAGTATGCCAGTATGCCCAGCTAGTATCCCAGTATGCCCAGCTAGTATCCCAGTATGCCATATATATGAAGATGAACAATGTCATAATATAATTGAATATCAATACTCAATAATATCATAATAATTAATATAGTAATATGTGCTATACATTTGCACATTGCAGTGCTAAGATAAATAATTCAAAGAAAAACGTAAAAATGTATTTCTATTTCTATTTCTAAACCATAGTGCTAATAGTCAACAAAACACGTTGTTATTGAACACTTTGACATTGTTACCTACCGATTTAACACAGGTAAGCTTTTCACCGTCAATCGAGAGAGGAAAACGTTTTAATTTAATATAATCAAATATCGTACTATTCCCTGGAAACATTTGAATGCCAATGATTAAATCATATATTGTTCAAATTAATTTTAGTAATCGGTACAATAGCAATTTGTTAAATTTCTTAGTTAAAAAAACATGCTGTTAAACAACAATTAATACTAATAACTTATGAGTAAATTATTATATCAGTAAATTGAGTTATTGATTTGATTGGGAACCTTTTAACCGCTATGGCTTTTAACAGTATTGGATAGAAATTATATTTCAAGAAAAAAAAAAAGAGTATGTGTACAGCAACCAGGTGATGCATCACTCGCTATATACAGAGAGAATATAACAGTTTGGCGTACTGGACACAAATAAAAAATAACATTAGTTGCGACGCAATATGCATCAACGGTCAAACTCTGAGCACACACACGTGGTTCAGAAGACATTTCCATGTCCAAAAGTTGGACAACTTCATGTGTCATACAGTTCAAAGCATTGCACAGATTCTCAACACACCCAACAACGGCTCTTCCATAAGGTTGCATATACATATATACATATATATACACACACATATATACATATATATACATATTTATATACACACATACATACACATATATATATACATATACATATATACATATATACATATATATACATATATATACATATTTATATACACACATACATACACACATATATATATACATATACATATATACATATATATATATACACATATATACACATATATATACATACATATATACACATATATATATATATATATATATATATATATATATATATATATATATATATATATGTGTGTATATATATATATATATATATATATATATATATAAAAATTCAGATAAATTGTCACGCATGTCGTTACATGTACAGGCCTAGTATGCTAACGCCTGGGGCGTGGGGCAGCACGGTGGTGCAGTGGTTAGCATTGCTGCCTCACAGCTAGAAGGTCCTGGGTTCCAATCCCAACCCGGACAGGTCCCTTCTATGTGGAGATTACGTGTTTCCCCCATGTCTGCGTGGATTTCCGGGGCACTCCGGTTTACCCCACTTGTTCTAAAGTGGGGTAAAACATGTTCTAGTTAACCTGCCCCACTCAGTGTCCTTGGCCAAGGCACTGGCTCAGAATCTGGAGTTGGCCCCCGGGCATGTACATGTTTGTATCTGTGACAAAATAAAGTATCTTAATTCTTACATTTGGCAGTGTTGAGAATCAATGGAGAGGATGTTGGGTGTCTTCTGTTAGTCATCGGAACGCTTATGTCACTGTGTTGCTAAATATCTCAGCAATATGCTGCTATAATATTGTTCATATTTCTCAATATATTTTCAGGCACCAACAAACACTGGGGCGATACAGTCCAATGTTCAAACACAGAAAGTCCCTTCATCTGGTTTGACGATAAAATTCATTGTAGTTCACAATGAACATTTAACAGGTTTTCCTCTGAGGGGGTACCCACCGTTTTGGGGTTTCTCCACTCCGATCATCTACCGCAATGCATCGGAACTGCAACGTTCCTCCCTACTGGGTGTCAGTGCCGGCATTTCGATTAGCCGACCGAACAAACCTCCGCCTGCAGCAGCAGCACACCGGTAAGTCGCCAAACTCTCTCCACTCCCCACTGGTAAAGGTTAGGGTTAAGGATAGGCTTCAGGTTGGGGTTCATGTCGGAACCGCGGAACATCAACATGAAGCTGTCGGAGAGAAGAAATGCCGGAACGTCCCTTTCCTCTAGCGCTTCAGATATCAGGCTCCAAGTGTTCTGATTCTGACTGTGGTTCACAACACCATTCCCTGATCTTTGAGTTTCAGGATCTCAGCTGCCAGTCTCTGGCCGTCGTTTAGATGAGGGTACATCTCCATCACAGCATCAACCTGTTAGGACAATGTTTGTTATATATTTACATATTTCATATGTTTATCTCCATTAAATTAATGTTCATGACACTTCTAAAAATATTTTTGGCCTGAGACGTTGCAGGCTAAAATGACGGGATTTGACTCCATCTTTTTAATAAAAATGACATTTTAAAAACAATGTATAAGGTACATAGTATGCATCTAATGCAAATTAAATAAGTTGTATTTTTTTTGCTTTTTGGTTGTGTTGTTTCTTTAATTATTTCTCTTGTTCGCTCATTGTCAGGATACATTTGAAAGCAATGATCTGCTAAGATAAGAGTTATTTATTAAACTGCTAGCAGCTAAAGCATACTACGCTAACAGTTTACCTGGTAAGGGTTAAAGATGGCATGCAGTTTATCCATGTTACGATCACATATACGATAAGGTTGTTTTCCGCAGAATGTTTTTGCAACCATCAACAGAGATGAAAGAGCTTACACTCTTTCACACGTTTGAGACTCAGACCACACCCACAAGGAAGTGATAAAGCTGCCGCGTCACCATGCAAACTAGACGCCACTGAAGAAGGTCGCAGAATAGCGTCCAAAACTGTAGATGTATTTAAAAACCTTATTCCTGTCATTTAAATGAAGAAAATTAATTCGTTTTTGCAACTATTATGATAGAGAGAGAAAGAAAGATATAGAAAGACAAGAGGGAGACGGTTTACCTGGTAAGGGTTAAAGATGGCATGCAGTTTCTTGCGGAGATCAAGCCTGTCCGGGTCAAAGGTCGGCGAGTGCTGGGTCTGCGGCGGTGCCATCGTCCATGGTGAAGGAGACTCAGGAATGGCCGGACAGCTCGCCGGACCTGCACTGGCGATGCCCTGAAGTGGGGTTATTTTTATTGTCAGTCTTCTCTGCAGGAGGTAATTAACCTCCTGACAAATGTAAGGCAATTCCTTGTTAAAAGTACTAACTACTCCTCTTAAAAGCATTTCTTACATGAGTAAGAGTAAAAAACATTTGTGAAAAAACAACTCGAGTAAGACTACAAAGTACTGATCCAAATATGTACTCGAGTAGAGTAAAAAGTACAGGCGCTGAAACATACTCAAAAAGTATTTTTGAAAGTAAAAAGTACAGGCTCTAAAATGTACTCAAAAGTATTTTTGAAAGTATAAAGTACCAAGTAAAAAAATGAATTTGTATATAAAATGCACTTGTTTTGGGAAAAGTAAGGAGTAAAAGTACTGGTATTTATGTTAAAAATCTACTGACTAGAAGTAAAAAGTCATCAGAGAAAAAAGTACTACAGATACTCGTAAATTCTACTTAAGTAGTATTTGTACTTTGTTCCTTGCCATCTCTGACGACAACAATGCAGGCCCATTCATTGACGATGCGCTACACACAGGCAATCCTTTATCGACACACACACAACACACACCAGCCGACACAAACAAGGACACACACACACACAGGCCCATGCGCACACACACAGGAAGGAGCCAGGAAGACGCTGTGACCAAAAAAAAAAAAAAGTTTTTGGCTGATGTGAATGGATAATTTGTGTAAGCGTGTGTGCGTAATCCAGTGGGAGAGAGAGTGTGTGTGGGGGGTGAATGACGTACAGAGAAAGAGGGAGACAGAGATGCTATGCTACCATGCATTATGAGGCATTTTTAAGTTTTAAACAATATACTTCACTTAACAAAAACAAAAAAAAAACTGAAATTTGCTTTTTGTGTGCATCCTTTTCACCGTTAATTAAAACGCCTTTATTTTGTTAAAACATATTTTGTTGTTAAATTATTTATAAATGATATATTTTTGTACTACTGTGGCGTTTATAAAATGAGTTTTATTTATTTGTGTTGAATAGAAAGACAATGAATAGTTTCCTATTGTGGCACGACGGCTTATGCGGCACGCATCGACGTGACGCCGAGTCGGTTTTCCTTTGCTGCATTATTGGTTTCTCTTTTGTCATCACTTGCTGCCGTTGATGACGATTTATGAAAATTGCGGTCTGTCTTTCCCAGATATGGGCAGAGTAGCCATAAAAATTACTTAAGTAAAAGTGCTGTTACCTCAGCAAAATATTACTCAAGTAGGAGTAAAAAGTGGTCATCAAAATGGTTACTCAAGTAAAAGTAGAAAATTACTCCTCAAAAAAGTTACTTAAGTAGCGAAAGTACTGAGTAACTTTCAGTAGAAAAAAATAAACAAATTAGGACAAATTCCCTTTTCAAAATGTAATTGAATGCCCTTTATTGATTTACAATCACCCCGCTTTTCCATATCCTATGAATGAGAGAGAGGCCAAGAGAGAGAGTCCGAGAGAGAGAGAGTCCGAGAGTGAAAGTACAAGAGAGAGTCCGAGAGAGAGAGAGTCCGAGAGAGAGTCAGAGAGAGAGAGAGTCCGAGAGTGAAAGTCCGAGAGAGAGAGTCCGAGAGAGAGAGTCCGAGAGAGAGTCCGAGAGAGAGAGTCCGAGAGTAAAAGTCAGAGAGAAAGAGAGTCCGAGAGAGAGAGTCCGAGAGAGAGAGTCCGAGAGAGAGGGTCAGAGAGAGCGTCCGAGAGTGAAAGTCCAAGAGAGAGAGTCCGAGAGAGAGAGTCCGAGAGAGAGAGTCAGAGAGAGAGAGTCAGAGACAGAGAGAGCGTCCGAGAGCCCAACAGTTCCCAACGGG
>OMKY01208183.1:5738-16496 GCA_900302395.1 Bregmaceros cantori
CAATGGTTCCACGGTCTTTGACATCCTGGGTCAGGGACAGGAACACTCTGGAATGAATGATAACATGTTAATATCTTCAACTTCACTTTGTAACACATTGAGAGTTAACTCATTCAGTGCCAAACACATTTTTCTGAATAGTACCACTGAGTGCCAAAGGTGTGTTATCATGCTTTTTGGCATTTAATGAAAAAAAGAAAAAAGTACCGTTTTTGACTGCCAGGGGGAAGTCAGTGTCCGCCTCTATTGCAGCATTTTTAATGAGACCCACCCATGTTCTAGAGACTTCCTGAAGAATGGAAACGGGTAGAAACAAATGTTTTTTCCTGATGCTAAAGGAAAGTCTGAGGTTTCCTTTGCCATGTGTTTTGTTGACAAGGACACGGAATATAATTTTCTTTGGGTCTTGAAAAAAACATTCACATGTTGAAAAAACCCTGGCAGTGGGACGTGCCGAAGTTGAAAAGGGTTGCCACTGAATGAGTTAAAAGAAATGCCTGGACAGCATCTCTTCTGGTCAGTTGGTCATGACTTAGCCTGGCAAGCTAAACCAAACGAATCGGCCAGGCATCGCTCGAACGTGCGTTTGGATCTCGAGTTGATGGGATCGAAAAGAGGTGTGGTGGGGAGAGGGGAGCATTATTTTTAAAAAAATCAAAGTGGCAGTAGGCGTGACAAGTGACGGTGTAGATAGCGCCCCGTCTCGCAGAGAGCCCCCCTCAACGCGGCTCAAATTGGTTGGCAGAAATGGAGCTGACGATCAGATTTTTGGATTCTATGGACTCCAGACCCAAACGCACGTTAGAGTGATGCATGGACAATTCCTGTGGTTAGGCTTGCCAGGTTAGTTGACAGTGGTTGAAGACTAACCTGTGGATGACCCAGTGGCGTAGCAGATAATGCTGGGCCAAGAGGCAGCCCTACACATAGTCTTGTCGCTGTGGCACACACAGCGCCGTAAGATCGCTCATGGTCATATACTGCACGTCCACTGGTCCCCGCTCTTTTATCCCGCTTTCACACTAACGCTGTCATAATGATGCTTGTGCCAAAAATAAATGAGTTAATCAATAAAAAGACTAACCTGGACAGCATCTCTTTAGTCTGGTCAGTCAGGATGTTGCTGTCAGCCTTCACCATCACTGACAGAGCTGAGGTGATGCCCCCTTTTATGAGACGCTTGATCCTCTTCTCAATAAAGTCCTTTTTGTCCTGCACACGAACAGTGAATGAATCAATGTTTGAACAACACGAGGCAAATATAAAAACTAAAGGTTGCATCACTGAATGTCTCTTGACTGTTTCAACTCACTGCTGAGTGCTAGTTAAATGATTCAACTTTTAAAGATTCAACTTGTTGTCCTGACCTTGGGATGTGTCTCTGGGACATGTTGTTTGGAGAACTTGGCGAGCTCCACCATCTCAGGGATCATCTCCTTCTTGTCATAGCTGTTGGTGCAGTTAACCAGGGTGGCAGCCACCGCGTACAAGATGGTCTTATCGTTGGACTGGAGGAGATACACAACACAAACTCTGAGCATTTACAATGCTACAGTGTAGGAGGCTCTCCCATTGAGATGTGTGTGCATATGAATATGGTTATTCACTTGATGCATTATTCCATTATGATCAAATCAAGTAATCATTCGATATTTTCAGCACAAGGTAATATTTAACATGAGGTAGGTGTAATGGGGCTGTTGTATAGTGACTTCACAGCTTGGTGGCAGCAGACATTGTGGTATCATTGTGGTCAGACGAACAGTCAGAGCGCGATATTTGCATAACATTGTCTGTTTAAAAAGTTTTCTATTATTGATTTACCCATGGTAATATGCTATGAATCGCCAGGAGATGGCTGTGCCCATTGGATTTGCCCCTATTTAATGGACGTGAAGTAGCAACTATATCACTACTACTACTACTACTGCCGCACGTATACGTATACTTCACCGTATGTGATACCACCAAAATGTCTGCCACCGGCAAACTGCATAAGGCAGGTATAATTCTAAGGCCTTTTAACCTACACGACCACAATACATTGTCAACAAGGAACAACATCACTTCTTCATGATGTATTCTCTATACGAGATCCCTGCGGAAACATCTAATCTCTGTGGCGTGAATTCTCTACTTTTGCCATTAGGGTTCATGTCTCACAAGCGTACAGATAGATAGACGACACGAGCGGGTGCATCAGTCTGATCTTCTCGCTGGTGGAAATATTTGTATCTTGCCAAATCATCTTTAGCCTACAACATTACATTGTCACATATGCATGTGTACCTTGGCCAGTTCAAACATGGCCTTCATGGCCTGCTCATCCTCCACAAAGTCATCCTTGACGTCAGCGTCGTTGGTCAGATAGGCCAGACCCTCAATGGCCCACTTCCTGGTCCTGGTGTCGATCTGAGGATTGCACAACCACCTAACAACACAGACATAGTAAGATACTGCTCCCTTCAAACTTCCACAATGATAACATTCTGGGTGCATGGACAGCTACATTTTTTTCATGGAATGAACATGAATTGCATTTTCCCGTAAGGAATAGATTGGCTGATTTTCACGATGCTAGCTGATTACAAGATTCAATTTGCCAAATTGCATATACATGACAGAAGTACACACACATGCAACTTTTGTTAATGGAGGTAGGTAATGAACAAGGTCAACACAAAAGAAAGAAAAGTAACACATGAGTTATAAAGTGGCATTGGCATAGCCATAGCCAATCAGCACATGTACCACGTCAACATATCAAGCAGGGCTACCCTCTGCATTCAGTAGCATCACTGGGGATGGGGAGGAAACGTTTCTCAGTCTAGAGGTCGTTTAAAGCCTCGGGTCCCACTACCTGGGATCTGCGATAGAGGGCATTACTGCCCCGGCATGGTGCTAGGCGCCGATCTCTGGACAGGAACCTATGAGGAAGAGCTATGCTAAGGACTAGCACCTCTAGCTTCTCTATTTAGGCAGCCGGCTTTCATAGCAGGAAAGCCTGCTTGGATTATCTTGGATTTAGGCTACTATTATTATAGTACTATTATTATATATTATATTATTATTATTATTATTATAATATAGTACGATTATTAGTACTACTATTATTTTACCTTTCTATAGTTGACCACTCTGCCCTTAACCATGCGGTCGTGGTTCCGCCGACAAACAGATTGTAATGTTAAAAGCGATCCTTTTGTATAGACCTGTTGTTCTGTGCTGTAGACCTGTTTTGTTCTTATGTCAATTCATCTTACCGCAATGTGCAACTCAACTATTCTGTAGACTCATCTCCAATGCCCACTGTTTGGAGATGGGCCGGTTGATCAATGTGTAAACACATTGACGAGTAAGCGAACATCTCAAGTCGCTACATACTCGTACGAGTTAATTCATTTGTTTGTTTTGTAGTTTTTGGCATTGTCTTAATTTGAGTTATTAGATTTTAACCCTGGTCTCCCTGTCCAAAGGTAGATGGATGCATTTCCTTCATTTAGTTGTGTATATATGTTGCACAAGATTGATGGTTTGGTAGAGATTACCAGTACACATGTATTCAGATTACAGTAATCCGATTGCAAAAATTGTAATCACTGCATAATCAGAATGCATCACCACTTACTTCCTGCACTGCTTAGCTAGCTTCTCTGTGGAGCCCTCCGCAAACTGTCTCATGCTGTAATCATCTCCACCAGCCGAGCCCAGCTTACAAAGACCCTGTGAAGAAAACGCAGGAGTACTCCATCAGTGCAAAGCAACACATTCATGTTTATGGATAGCTGAATCGATACCTAATAAATACTTTAGTTTATGCAGTATATAATTAGCATTATTGTAAACATTTTATATTTCTTCATAACAATCACAGAATATTTCCACCAATTCGGACTAAAATCGCACACCTTGAAACTATGAGTGTCATGACCATATCTCCATCCTATCAACTCCTAATAACGACACCGCTCTCTCACCACAAGCGCCCTAATCTTGATCTTCTCGTTCTTGGTCTTCTTGTAGATGTCCTTGAGCAGCGAGATGCCGTTGGTGATGATGAAGGAGGCGCGGGCCATCTTGGAAGCAGCGTGGATGAGAGCCTCCACAGCCACCAGCTGGTCCACCTCGCGCTCCGAGGCACACAGCGCCACCATCATCTCCATGACACCGGGCCGCCCCACCATGGCGTTACCCACATCAAAGGGACCCGTCAGGAGACCCGAGATCACGTTAATGGCGTGGATGTTGCGGTCCATGTCCTTGGGGTCAAACTTGGACCTGAGGGAAGAGGGTAACATGCACTGTTGGATACAGAGATAAAAAATGTTCAATTAAGAAAACCAAGGGGAAAAAACATTAATTAATGAATACTCTAAAAACAAATCTATTTTTTCAATTAGGGAAGAATCCTCATAATCAGCTACACCCTGGATTTCCCTAATGTGGGACATTTTTTGCAGCTTCCTAATATGGGACAGTCAGTTGGCTAATGTGGGACAGTGAAATGTAGTGTTGAACAGTCGACCTTGATGTTAGACATTAGGCAGTGGCCCACATTAGAACAATCCACCCTAGATAGAATCAGAATCAGAAACACTTTCTTGCCAAGTCGTGGATACACACAGAGCTGGAATGTGATTGGAATTTCGAATATCGTTCAACGCTCTGGCACAGCGAATATAGCAGGGTGATGACCAATATCCAAAGTGAAATTCCATGTGTCTGTGTATCCACAACAGGACAATAAATGTATTCTGATGGTACATGGGAGGTTCAGAGACTCTTAAAGGAAAATGCAGAGATTCCTACAGAAATATGTTTTTCCCTAATACTAGCCGAGTCGATACATACTTATCTTGCCTCCACATGTGCATTCGCTTTGCATGCAGCGTTATCTTGTTAGCATAGCTTAGTCCGGTGGACCCAAATGGAGGTGAAAGATAGAAGCAACTAATGACTTTCACATTTTCCCTATTTAAATCTGGTATATTCAAGATTCACTTGAATATACCAGAATCATTGCAGAAACATGACAGCAGAACACACACATGGAATTTTAGTTGGGTGTGAAACAGCTCTTGCCAGATCAACAGGTAATGAACAAAGTCAACACAAAAAGAAAGAAAGGCAGCGCATGCAGTAAGTTATAAAGTGGCATTGGCAGAGAATCAGCACATGTCAACATATCAAAGAGGGCTAACAGGAGCATCACAGCGCGTGGATATGAGTTGTTTTACGACCAAAGTTTGACAATGGGAGGTGTAGATTTTTAGTTTCCGCTCTTTTCACCCCTGTTTGGGAGAGTGGGACGAAGCTGTGCTAACAAAGTACTTGGGTAAGATTTCCTTTAGAAAGAGATTCTTCTTGGTTGGTGTAAGCAAGCACAGCTGTACCCAACATGTTTCAGTACAAAATGCAATTATGGATAAGGGAAAAAAATGTATTGAATAATTTATAGTTGTTTTATCACTTATCGATTAATAACCTCCATATCGTTTGTTGTGAGATACAGTAAGCGGATGGGGCCGACGGGCAGCCTCTTACTTGATGTACTCTTCACAGATGTCTCTGTAGTTGTTCCTCTCGGGGTCACACTTTAGGTCGTCGTACAGGTGTGTCAGCAGGATGCTGGCTATCAGCTGGGAGTTGTCTGTCAAGGGGAGCTGGTCTGGAAGATCTGGAACCTGACCACACACTTTCAGGATCTTCTTTAGGCCTGGGGGAAGCAGACCACTGTTTATCAATGCTCAGTCACTAAAGTAAAGAATGCCGAATGCCTGTGTTTATCCTCTAGACTCTAGAGCAGGGGTTCTCAACCTTTCTCACCCCAAGGACCCCTTTTCCTGGCTGAAAGTAACTTGCAGATTCGTCCATTTTATGGGATATAGCCAATTTAATATTTAATAATATAATTTTAAATATCTAATAATAATACATAATAGATCATATGGCATATTAGGAATAATGTGGGAAAAAATATGTAGTATTGCTTTAAATTGCTTGAAAAATTGTTGGTTCTCTGCCGATGTTTTATTTCTTGAAAAATTCACTTGCCTGTATGTGCAGCTGGTAGAAGGCTGTATTGTGGCAATGGCATGTATCAACACATTCAGACCTTTTGCAGACCCTGGTTTAAAACTGTAATTGCTCTACGGACACTCTGGGGTGTCCCCGCGAACCCCTCGGGGTCCTCAGATCCCTGGTTGAGAATGGGGACTCTAGAGGGTGTCCAATCATGTCAGTGCTCTGGTAGGAGGGTGTGTGTGTGTGTGTTCAGCTGCTGTTGTGGGGGCCGGCTAACACTCCCGAATGAATGATTTTACAACATTCACAATTCTGCAATGTTTTTGCAAAGTTAAACTTTTGTACTCACAGTTTGAACTGACAGCTATATTAACAAATTAAATCATATAAGCATAGCAATTTATGGAAACAGCCAGCTCATAGTCTCTCATAATCCAATGTATGTAAAAATGGAATTTATTGTGAGATTGTAATTTCTGAGTGAACATGGGAAAATGTGATTCACAATTATTCAAAGATCAAACACAGTAAAAACAACAAGGAAACATGGAAAAAAATAACATAAACATTGAAAACATTGAAAACATTAAAAACAAAAAAAAGCTTTTTCTGCAGTGATGTGGGTGGGGACCCAGTTTCCACAGTGCTCACCGTGGTCGATGGTGAACAGGGTCTTGCTGTGGTCTGGGTCCTTTTTGTTAGTGCGAGGAACATTCTTGGTGAGCAGGTTCATAGCCTGGTCTCTACCGTGGCCAGACACCTTCCTGTTACCGACCATGTCCAGAAGAGCTAGCAAGATGTTTTTCAGATCTCTGGAGGCATCTGTAACAGTAGATTAATTGCTTAGGCATTCAGTTAATACATTATTCAATTATCATTAATTTTATCGGCTGATTGTTTAATGATTAATTGTTGATGATGAATTGATTGACCTTTTTTTGGACATTCGTGGTGCTGCTAGGTAAATGCAATGCAAGACTTTAAAACTGTGTTGCCAACAAGGTAACAACAAAATAGTGATGATAAAGTTATTATGGGTTTTCATTATTATTGGGATATTATAGACATGTTATGGACCCGGAGGGAGAAATTCTTCTTTGTTTGTGGAGTGTGAAATGTGTGAAATGTACTTTCAATTAATTGTTTGGTAATAAATTGATCAAATAAATATTATTATAATTATATTATAAGCATTTACATCTGTAAGGATAGATTGCCTAGTATAGTTGTTTAGTCTGAATGGATTCAGACTAAACAACACATCAAGTATGTGTATGTTTGTATGTATGAAGCTATTGTACAATAGATGTTCAACAATCAATTTACTTGACACAAACTCATAACATTAACTTTATACCACAATATTTTGTCATGATTTTTAAATTAATTATATCCATTTAATATGTTCTATTTTCAGAAATGATTAATTAATAATGAAAAATGCATGCGTAATACAATGGCAGCTTCAACAAAAAATGCAGACAATAACGAGGATTTAATACTAGGGCAATTATCAATGATTAAATTAATTTCTAACCCATTTTAATTATTACATTCAGGATTAATTCACTAATTGTTGCATTCCTAGTAAATAGCATAATTAATGCATTATAATTAATACATAGGGTGGATTGCCCTAATGTGGGACAGTCAATTGCCTAAGGTGGACCAGTGAAATGTAGTGCTAAACAGTTGAACACAATGATGTTAGACACTTTACCATAGTTTGCTGGATGACATTCATTAGTTTAAGGAGGAACCAAAGCCACTGGAACTTAGGTGTCCCACGTTAGACAGTGGCCATTAGGGCAAACAATCCTACATGTACAGTGAAATTCATCCTTTGCATTTAACCCATCCCTGAGCAGCCGTGGACAGCGGCGATGCAGCGCCCAGGGGTCAAATTTGGATTTTGAGCCAGTGCCTTGACTGGAGCAGATTAACTAGAACATGCTTTTGGTGGTGGGGGAAACTGGAGTGTCCAGAGGAAACCCACTCAGATACATGGAGAATGTGTAAACTCTAATCAGAAAGGACCTGGGCGGGCTGGGATTCAAACCCGGAACCTTCTTGCTGTGAAGTAGCACCACTAACCACAGCAGAACCTTGCTGCGCATACAGAAACCGATCACAACAAAACCTAGTGAATGTGAAATGACCATGAACCAAATGTTGAGGTTTACCTAGAACCAGGGACTCCTCCTTCCCATAGACCCTCTTGTCTCCTCCAGTCAGAGAGTCGTTAATACACTGGAAGAGGTTCCCTGCAGCAAGGGCCAGCTCCTCATTGTCGATAGCCATGATGGAACACATCTTCTCCACACTCACCAGCTGAAGAATGGCCATGGTCTGAAATACACAAAACGATGACAACTCAAACACAATCTTTGTTTATTTATATTACGGAGCAATACAATGTGCTTTACGGAGACAGAAAATGTAACAGTACATTACCCAGAGCTTCCTAATATAAGCAAACAGGCATATACGTACCCACAGACATACACACACAGACACAAATACAATAGGTTGATGTAGCTTTGACGGTAACATCCTAGTCATAAGCCAGGTCATAGAGATGTGTTTTGAGCGGGCCATAGAAGTTGAATGTGGCCTCTCCATGTGATTTGGAATTAATTTGTGGAACTAAGAAGAGCCCTGTGCCAGTGGACGTCAAGTTCTGTGACAACTGCCACCCATTCAAGATGCATGTCATTGATTGTCCCATTATTTGTTTAGATGCTGCTCCCAATGCCAGTCTCCATTCCATAACCCCACCCATTCTCTTGGATACTGAACACTGTTAAGCATTAGATTGTTAAAGCAAACAATCTAATAAAGAGGAGTAATAAGTAAGTAGGAGGAGAGGAACACAGAGAAAGCGGTGGGAAGATAACATCCAAGAATGGACACGTTTCAGGCTGAATGCGAGTTGCCGCGGACAGAAAGAGATGAAGAGAGCTGGTTGCAAAGTCTTCAGTGGCGCTCCAACAGTCAGCCAGACTACGGGAGTGATGAGCTTGGCTGAAATATCAATCAAATCAGTCCTGAAGCTCACCCGAGCCTTGTGTCCTGTGCACATCCCAGCCAGTGTGCGCACGGCAGCCAGCACCATCTCGCCTTTCCCTGTGGCGATCAACTGGAGCAGCAGCTCCACTCCGTTACTCTCGAAGATCTTCTGAGCTCCAGCATCTTCTCTGGCCAGCACGATCAGGTTGTTAGCAGCCTGTATGAAAATAATTGAACATGTCATTGGTCTTAATGTCTTAAAGTTTTATAATAGTTTTACAATCCAACATAGGCTAGGAGTGAGGCTTATTAGAAACTAGTATTATTTAGATCAGTAGTACTCAATAATCAATATTAAAGATTGAGAAGGTTATTCTAACTTGTACATGTATACATAGACCAAAAGAAAAATGTTGACCTAATTGTCCTAGAGTTGTTGTGTGCGACGTCACTTTCTGCGCCGCTCCCGAAGGCATGCTGTAGGGGTCACTACTGCTCCACTCCAGGCACTGGGTGCCCGCCTTTCGGTCAGGTTGAGCCACGAAGAAGTGTAAGGCTAGCTGGCTATCTGCTAACACCTGTGGCTCACGCTATATAGATGCAGGCGTTCGTCGACTCGGCCTGCTTGCATTGTCCTGGATTCAGAGGCTGAGTATTTTGCATTTTATTATCCAATGGTTAATCACTCCGCCTCTCAAAAACCATGCGGTTATGGTTTCTGCCGACAGGCAGGTATTAAGGCTAGATGCAATCTCTTTTCCACACCTGACCTGTGTGTGCGCCTTGTTTACATCATTGCAGCTTACCATAATGTGCAACTCACAGCTCCATAGTCTCTTCTCCAATTCCCATAGTTGGAGATGGGCCGGCCGGTCAGAGATTTAAAACACGACAACGAGTCGCGACCATTTTGAGTCGCTGTACTCTCGTACAAATGTATTCTATCTGTTTATGGGACCTGCTGGCCGGCCCGATCGTATCAAGGTGCATATGCGGTCTGTCTGTATTGATCTCAATTATTATTCTTGTGAGCCTCCATTCATGCTCACATTACTTTGCCAGTAGCTCTGGCGTGTTGTGAGAGTTCAAACAACCCTCTCCTAGGGCTTAAAGCCTAGTAGGCAATTCCTATTGTGGAACTTGGCTAAATTGGGCGCGGGCCCAATAAGTGAGTTCACTGAAAATCCAGTACACCAAGCAGACACCTTTACATGCAACCATACATCCATACTTTCATATTGTTGTATTGGTAGTTATTTAGAACTACCACCAGGAATCACAACAAGAGTAATCTAAATGTAAATTACTTTTAAAATATGGCAAATTATTTTTAATCTATTACTTATTAGAATTTACAGTGAGTAATTTGTAACTGTACGGGTTTGTTCTCACCCTTTCTTTCTTGTCTTTCTCCATCTCATCATCCATGAGGATGTCAAACATGTTCTGGACTCTGGTGTCAGTGCAGAACGAGTTCTTCAGCTGGAAACACAAAACAGAATGACAGTTAGTGAGGTACAGCAACATACCAGGTCACTGGTCACAGGGCCTCTGATAACTTTCTGTACGGTCATCATCCAGACCATACTACATGCATCACTGTCCGGTTCGGGTCTGCCATGAGATAAACGAAGAAGTCAAAGCCAGAATAAAACAAGGCATCAGACCATATGAAGATCGACTAACCACGGTCAAAAACAGCACAGGTAACCAGGGCTTGAAAAC
>OMKY01208194.1:0-12719 GCA_900302395.1 Bregmaceros cantori
GCTGTTTGCCTGTGTTGGCTGCCTGAAGGGTGTCACTTGTGTTGTTGTGGTTGTGGTGACTGTGACAATGACGGTAAATATTCTATCTAATAAATCTATCTATCGATCTATCTATCTATTGATCTAAGTCTAACTATCGTTTTTGATTGCTTTACTTCTTGTACTCGAGGAGTAAAGCAATCAATAACCGATCTGTTTTGTTTGGCGCTGTTATGACAAGTGACGTTGTTTTCGGGCTCCGTTCGGAGACTGATCAGTACAGTTCAGTTCTAATAATTTAAACGCAATATTAATATTAGTAAATGGCCGCGGCTTTTAGGCCGGTGCGGCCTATATAACTTTTTTTCCATGTTTTCTTAAAAATGACGGGGGTGCAGCTTTTAGAGAGGTGCGCTCATTGGTCCGAAAAATACGGTAATGAGTGTTTTTATTGTAGTAGTAGTAGCATCTTGAGCCCTTGATACCTTCAAAGTCGGCTCACCTTTGGGACAGAGAGGGAGATGAACGACGAATCCATGTATAAATAAGTTGCCTCTCCATGAAGGCCCCCTCCTATGTACTATGTCCCCTCCTATGGCCTATGTCCCCTCCTATGTCCTATGCCCCAGCCTATGTCCTATGTCCCCTCCTATGTCCTATGTCCCCTTCTATGTCATATGTCCTCTTCTATGTCATATGTCCCCACTATGTCCTATGTCCCCTCCTATGGCCTATGACCCCTCCTATGTCCTATGTCCCCTCCTATGTCCTATGTCCCCTTCTATGTCCGATGTCCCAGCCTATGTCCTATGTCCCCTCCTATGTCCCCTTCTATGTCATATGTCCCCTCCTATGTCCCCTCCTATGTCCTATGTCCCCTCCTATGTCCTATGTCCCCTTCTATGTCCCATGTGCCCTCCTATGTCCCCCCTATGTCCTATGTCCCCTTCTATGTCCTATGTCCCCTTCTATGTCCTATGTCCCCTCCTATGGCCTATGTCCCCTCCTATGTCCTATGCCCCACTATGTCCGATGTCCCCTCCTATGTCCTATGCCCCATCCTAATCTCCTATGTACTATGTCCCATCCCATGTCCTATGTCCCCTCCTATATCCTTTGTCCCCTTCTATGTCCGATGTCCCCTCCTATGTCCTATGTCCCCTCCTATATCATATGTCCCCTTCTATGTCCGATGTCCCCTCCTAATCTCCTATGTGCTATGTCCCGTCCCATCCCATGTCCGATGTCCCATCCTATGGCCGATGTCCCCCCTGTGTCCTATGGTCTATGTCCTTCCTCGGCTGCTCGATGACTGTATGGGCCGATCGTCCCCGACGTGATCAAGTAGTAGTACTCTGTGCTGTCTTGGCGTTTCCATTCCTTCCTCTAACAGCTGAAGAACGTGATCCACTTCCCTTTAACACGTGTTCAAAGTTAGAACACAGCTGAGTCAGTAGAGATCAAAGGAAAAAAAAGTATATATATATATATATATAGACAGACACACACACACACACACACACACACACACACACACACAAAGGACATTATTTATGTAAAATGAATGATCATGAAGGGAGAAGTATTTGTGTTGTGGGCAGGCATTTGGCAGCTGCCGCAATTAAAAACAGTAACTAAAGTAAAGCAATCATCTGAATTACTTTTCAAATACACGAGTCAGGAATCTAGTTACTTTTAAGAGTAGTCAATAACCAGTCGTCACATTACTTTTTGTAGTAACTACAGCAAAACGTTTTTTAATACAAAAAGGTCAAGCCGGACAGTAACAGTGGCAACACTGGTGGGATTTTGTTATTGGCACAAACAATAAAACAAAACAACAAAAATCTTAATGAAATGGCAACAAACTAAATATAATAATAAAAAAAGATAATAAAAAATAAAAATGCAAATAAAATGCAAAGTTAGGAAAATGAGGGAATTAAAACGGAGGTCTTCAATATCTTGGCCAAAGTTCAAGAGTCATGCATAAGTTGAATAAATGTGGGCATTCCAACATACTGTGGTGATCCACAATTGATAGAAGTATGATGAAATCCTGTATTTAGTATTGTGACATCACATGTCAGGTATGTTCTGTGTTCTGTCCATATAAGCAGAAGCCGACAGGCTCTCTGCCTCTTTGTGAACCGGTCCTATGTTGAATAAACATCACATTGAGCACATTGGAGTGATCCGGGCTGCGTTCTTCCTCCGCTGCTGGCGGATCCTACGACCGCCAAAATACAACATTACATGAATATTAAGTAGGTCCTCCTTGCAGAAATAACAGCCTCTAACACCTCCCATAGCTCCCAATGAGCTTTTCTCTTTACAAAACATCTCCAGTCGGAGATGTTTAAATCACACCACAGATCTTCGGTGATGTTCAGGAATGAGATGACCATTGCAGATTCCAGAACATCCAGAGATGGCAAGTAACGAAGTACAAATACTCAAGTACTGTACTTAATTTGTTTTTTAATGTATGGCATTTTTCTCTGATGACTTTTTACTTGTACTGAGTAGATTTTTAACAGAAACATCTGTACTTCTACTCCTTACTTTTTCCATAACAGTTTCGTTCCTTTTTTTTGCGCACTGATGGTAGGTGGTAGGGATATGTAATAGTGTGAATGAGCCAGTAGGGGGCGGTAATGCCGGCAGTGGGATTTGTGAACCTTAAGTGAATTAAGTTAGGCTAGGTTTTTAACAATGTATTCAAACATTTTAAAACTAGCAGTGAAAAAGTGAATTTTATATACAATTTCATTTTTGTACTTTGTACTTTATACTTTCAAAAATACTTTTCAGTACATTTTAGAGCCTGTATTTTTTACTTTCAAAAATACTTTTGAGTATGTTTCAGAGCCTGTACTTTTTACTCTACTCGAGCACATATTTGGATCAGTACTTTGTAGTCTTACTCAAGTTGTTTTTTCACAAATGTATTTTAGTCTTACTTAAGTAAGAAATTTGGGTACTTTTGCCATCTCTGAGAACATCGTATGTGTTCCTCTGCATGAATTCCAAGGTAGAATTTGAACAGTCATGATGTGATCTAACGATGGAAGGAACCTTCACCCTGTAATACATCTATTACATTCCTGTGCTTTTCTATTCTGTATTTTATTGTGTATGATTGAGAATGAATGTCCGCTTTTAACTGTACTTCACCTGTAAGCACTGTTGTGAACAGGACACCAGATGGAAATTGGCCTTTGTGCTCTAATCTGCCATGTTTACATATTTGTATGAATATGTTCATTAATATGCAATGTCCTGTAAATAAAATTGAATTGAATTAAGATGATAAAGAACATATAGAACAGGCCTCAAGCTCTCCTTTGTGCCAACTTCCGTTGTCCGCTGAAATAAAAATGTGCATCGTTGATTAGGGGAAATATTTTTAATAGTTGTAAAATGTTATCATTGTGTGTGTGTGTGTGTTATTGCCACCATGATCACTCACTGTTTTATTAATGGTTTTATACTTTATTTTACGTTTGTCGTCAAACAATGTCTTTTATTCTTTTATTGTCTTTTGGATGGTGTGTGTTTTATTGTGGTCGACAACGATAATGTGATGTAATACAATGCACATTGTCCAAGACATTTCCTACAGGACAATAAAGCTAATCGAATCAGATTTTTTTTAATCCATATCCTTGGTGAGTGGAAGACTCCAAACACCATTACTTTGCAAGCATTTTGGTCCTACACTTTTCCAAAAAAAGCTTTTTTTAAGCTTAGTTGTACAAAAAAAGTCAAGCCAGTAAGCCAAAAGTATTTATTAAAAAATAGATTACAAAATTCAAGATTCAGCTATAAACCAGCACAGACACATGTGAGCACAAAAGGTAGGAAATAAAACTCGAGACGTCACTGATTGACAATCACAAACTCAACAGTTTGAAGGTACACCAAACCAATCCTTTCGTTGTGTTTACAAAGTCTATTCTAAACACATTTCTCCGCAATACCCTGGGACTGGGTTCATGTGTGCCTAGGCACAAATGGTGAAAACTTTCTGGCCATAAAAGAGTATATAAAAATATCTCCATGGAATACAAACCCAAAAAGGAAAACATCATCACGAAAAGATGTTGATTTAAAAAAAAAAAAAAAGTAATCAATTTACCAATAGAATTAGAGAAATCAAGTCATGTTGACATCCATAAACATAAAATAAATTGTGACTTCACAATTGACTCAAACATCACAGCTTCATAGCTTTACCTTGGATAAGAGGTAGAAATTTGTGCACTGCGTGGTGCATCATTAACAGGGTTCACACCGTACGCTGGTCCGGACAGTTGGGAGGTGCCCAACACGTCACTGCAATGTTTACGATATTCATCTGTTTGGTAGCGCCATTTATAAACTTTTAGTGAGGTAAATTAGGTTATTAGTTGGTTTTTTAAAAAAATAACATTGATGAAACAACATTGAAAGTTGTGCTTTTTATATCCAAATGTATTTTTTGTACTTTATACTTTCAAAAATTCTTTTGAGCACAATTAAGAGCATGTACTTTTTACTTTTGAAAATACTGTTGAGTACTATTAAGAGCATGTACTTTTTATTTTCAAAAATACTTTGAGTATATTTCCCAGGCTGCACTTACACTTTACTCGAGTAGATATTTGAATATATAGTTTGGAGTCCTACTCGAGTTGTTTTTTTATAAATGTATTTTACTCTTACTTAAGTAAGAACTCTGGGTACTTTTGTCATCTCTGAATATATCTATAGAGTAACACAGATGCACAACCTATATATATATGGGTTGTGCATTTGGCAGAACAAGCTGCCTCCGTGCCAATTGTTGGCTATGGGTGTTGGCGAGCCTGTTGCTGCCACTATTTGCATGTTGTCTGCATGTGAAAAAACCTACAACAAAAGAATGCTTTGAATAAGCTTAAATCTGAAAAAAAAAAGAAAAATGATAATGATCAAGTCAATGTGGATATCGCCATATTCACTTTGGTGTAAATGGGGGTGGGAGTTATGGAAATGTGACTTATAGAGTCACGCCTCCACTGTCCTGATTGGCTAAAAGTTGTGACATCGTCGGATGTCCCCTCCCATCGGCTACAAATCAGTGATACTTCCTGATGTGTGGTGTTCGGCCATGTTTCCTGCTTAGCTCAGGGCTTAGCCGAGCTAGCCGGGAGCACAGTGGTTAGAGAACGCGTCCCCCAAGCAACAGGTTGAGCAGCATCGCAGGTTCGCGTAGCTTATCCAGCTTTTTTTCAGTGTCTCCTCCGGACACTTCATCCCAGTTTCCGTTTCAATCCTCTCACTATCTCTCAATAAAGAATGAAAAAAAAAAAAAAACAATAAAACAAAACGGGAAAAAAAACGGTACTTGCGCCACGTCTTATATAGAGCTGTAACACATTCCTTATCCACTAGGGCGCAGTCTTCACCGACTCTGGAGGTAGGAGTGAGTAGGAGCGTGTATGAGTGAGTAGGAGCGTGTATGAGTGAGTAGGAGTGTGTAGGTGTTCTGGAGTAAACGCCTCGCTACACAACAGTGTTTTTAGGAGTGAAAGAGGAGTGTCTACTGTCTAGCACTGCAGACAGAATTCGATATTCAAACTGAACGTTTGAATCCACCTTTTACACATGGGCTGTGTCCGAAATTGCTCACAACTATATGGGGCGCACGCCATTTTGTAGGGGTATATTTTTTATAATTATATTTTATAATAATTTTGACGCCGCCAACTCGTTGCTGTTGAGTGCACTATAAGTGAGTGCACTCTATGGGGGGAGGGGAGTAGGGGATAGAGAACGATTTCGGCCACAGCCACGGTCAAGGCTGTTAACCTGTTGGTGCCCGACAGGCTGGTTTCAGTATTTCAGAAACTGCCGGGATTTTCGCACATCGCTAGACGCTTGCATTGGGTCTGGTAAAACTAGGGTCGGAAAACGAAAAAAAAAAGTGTCAATCAAATATATAAAGTATAAATGTTAAACTCCACCCACGTCTCGCGTAGCCTGTACAAACTCCGCCCACATGTTGAGCATCCCGTACAAACTCCAACGTCCGCGCTGATTGGTCGATTGATTCCGTACCGACGGCGACCCTGATTTTCCCAGACCCAATGGAAGCGTCTAACGATGTGCAATGCGTGGACGATGCGTTAGTTCTGGCTCGCCAGGCTGGCAGCCGAGCAATTGCGTGATGCTATCCTGTCAAAATGGACCAAACTCTGTGAGGAATGTATCCAGCAACTTGTTGAATCTACACCAAGCATTAAAGCAGTTGTATGGGCAAAAGGCTGTCCAAAACGGTATTTCTATCCATTAAATCCAGCAATTTTACGGAACGAGGGTAGGAGATGGCCGCACGCATTTCTGTTGTGGAGCTCCAGGTTGCGGATGATGCGGAAACCCCTCCCGCAGACGGAGCACACATAGGGCTTCTCTCCAGTGTGGAAGCGCTGGTGCACTTTCAGATTCTCGCGCAGGCGAAAAGTCTTGCTGCACTGTGCACACGCGTGCGGCCGCTCGCCGGTGTGAAAGCGGATGTGGTGCCGGAGGTTTTTGCGCAGGGTGAAGGTCTTGCTGCACTGACTGCACTTGTACGGCTGCTCTCCCGTGTGAAAGCGCTGGTGGCGGCGCAGCTCTTTGCTGCGCTTGAACCCCTTGCCGCATTCGGTGCAGGCGTGGCGAGCGCCGTGAGCGTCGTGGAGCTGCCACACGCCGTCGACTCGTTTCACGTAGCAGCACAGGCGCCGGCCGGTGTGCGCCCCTTGATGGCGGCGTATGCGCTTTTGGCCATGCGCCAGTAGCGGGGGCAGCGCTATCGACTTGTTCGGTTCAGTGGTAGTTTCGATGTTGACCAATTGTACAGTGCACGGCCTTAACTTCACACGGACGTCTTTGTGGACTATGACGCGGTCCGGGAGGGGAGTTATGGCTGCAGGCGGTCGGTAAGCCTGAGGCTCGTGCGTGGACGCGGTCTTTAGATGTAGTGTGGATGACTCACCGTCAGCAGGGAAACCAACCTCCATGGATGCTACCGAGCTCAGGGACGTTGAGAACGGCTTCTGGTCTTCTGGAGGAGGAAAGTGTATAAGTAGAAGTGCAAACATTGAAACCTTTTAACTATTTGCCCCGGTCGGTCGATATTTACTCCCGTCACGTCATTTTTAATATATCTTGCAATGCATTATGGGTTATATTGCTCAGTTTTTTTTTTCGGTGCATTGTGGGATACTTCCAGTGCAACATATCGGGTACATGGAGAATTTGGAGACCTCTACGAAAGGGCACTATATGGGGGATAGGGAGCGATTTCAGGCACAGCCATGGAGCTAGTGCAATATGAAAAGAAACTGAGCCCATTCAGTGCAGGTGTATGATTCAAACCAGCGGACAAGTGATAGATATCCCCATATGTTGCAGACTATTGTCTGGTTGTATTAGACAAGGTTTTCTTGGCAAGTCGTATTGAAGGAGGGGTGTTCGCGCGTACCTTTTCCTCAGTAATCCAGCCCTTATGCGCCGAGTGCCAAGCAACGTCAAGCAGAAACAGTAATCTATGGTAATACAGTATGAGCCAATCATATAAGGCATAATAAAAAAAAGTCAAACTAGAAGCACTCAAGATTGCAAACCTGCACCGTAGTGGTACAAAAAAATTTGTACTTTAAGTGCTGGCGGTATGAGCGGCAACCCATTATCAATGCAAAATTGCAAATGCTCCTAGAGTAGCGCGATTGGGGTTGGGTTTAAGTGTAAAGGTTAGGTTTAGAAGTTAGGGGTTAGACGTTACGATGTTCGGAAATGGCATAAACCGTCAAAAATGGCAACGGTCGTTTGGGAGATGGAAAGTTGTGCACCGATCCGATCCTCAGATGGGTGATCGGAGGCCGATCAGACTTTTTTTCAAGCATCGGTACTAGTGATTTTGTACCGATCCTGATCGGCGAACGGTAAATGTGTTGGGAAGCATGCCGATTGACTTTTGAAATTGACAATTGTGCCAAATAGTTTGGGTACTACCAGTTTTTGGAGGATCAGAACTCTGTATCGGGACTCGGTATTGGTGATCGGGTCTCGGTACAGGAGATCGGGATCGGCCGATCCTTGAAATCAAAGTATCGGGGTCGGATTCGTAGCAAAAAAATGTGAACGGTGCACCCCTGGTAGGCGTTACCCATGTGACGTCACCGGAGATTTTGCCAAAGTGCCGAGAGCAAGTCGTGGAGGAATAGCGCACACACAATGCCCCTCGTTCTCATTGACACAGACCCCTGCAGCGATTGACGCTGGACGCCAGGTCAGGCAGTTTCAAACGACATTCTAATTGACGCTACAAGCGCCAATTAGAATGTGCAAATTAAATGTGATGTGATTTAAAAAAAACGTTAAATGTACCGTTTCAGGTGTTGATGACATGAATACATTCAATAATCTTTATGATTACATGATACCGTATAAGTGCCATTGTGAATCATGGCCACGTTGTGTGATTTGGTATTTTGTAATGCCACACGTTACAAAATAACAAAAAAAATAAACTTTTGTCAAGACGTTGAAATAACCATAATAAGTGATTTTAAGGAAAGCTGCTGGTAATTTGTCGCATGCAGATTCGTTGGAGTTGTTGGAAATGACACACGGAACAAACGATTCGATTTTGGTGCATTTCTGTAGCCTATAAGTAACATGAGCTGTGTCCGAAATCGCTCCCTATCCCCCATATAGTGCACTACATGGGGCGCACGCCATTTTGTAGGGGTGTCCGAATTCTCCATGTACCCTATATAGTGCACTGAAAGTATCCCACAATGCACCGCAAAAAGGAGTGAGCATCGGCTGTACCCTAGACGAAGCAATATAACATAATGCATTGTGAGACGATTTAAAAAAGTATGTGCGGCGGGAGTAAATATTGACCACCGACCACGGCAAATAGTAATAAATGTACTTTTGACTTTTTCTGACTTTTTTTTTTCTATTGTTTAATTTTATAATTATATTATTTCAATAATATAATTTATAATTAATTTTGACGGCGGCAACTTTAGTGTCCAAAATCTTAGCCGTTGCTGTTGAGTGCACTATAAGTGAGTACACTATATGGGGGGCAGGGAGTAGGGGATAGGGAGCGATTTCGGACACAGCCAGTATCATACTTAGATCGCTTGGCACTTACCGCGGTCACGTGACTAGACTTCCGGGTCGCACGGGGCCGCTGGGAAATGTAGTTGGCATGTTCGCCGGTGGGAATACAGTCTATGGGTCAATCGCAATCGCGCTTCTCGACCACTTGGATTGATAATGGGTTGCCACACATACTGCTAGCACTAAAAGTAAAAATTTTTTGTACAACTACGCCGCAGGTTTGCAATCTCCGAGTGCTTCTAGTTGATTTATAATTTCTGTACTCCTTTCCAAACTAAGTAAATGGTTTAGGAAGAGAAAGCAGACACACAGTGGGTGTGGTGTGTGTTTGTATTCCGGTTAATCAGGCAGTGCTACTTTATAGCTGGTGACTTGAAATCGAAGTCTGCTCCACTTTGTTACGAAGATGGAAATTGGATTACTAGGATCATTTGATTTAGAACTTCAATACAGCAATAGTTTAGGTCAGTGTGGTTGTATATGGTGGACAGTGGTGTTATGAATTGTAAATGGATATTGTTAATACAATTTTTTTAGAACTAGCAGCAATGCAAGTGCTCGAGTAGCATGATTGCGATTGACCCATAGACTGCATTCCCATCAGCGAACATGCCAACTACATTTCCCAGCGGCCGTTGCGACCCGGAAGTCTGGTCACGTGACGCAGTAAGTGCCCAGCAGTCTAGTTGGTGATTACGTATGATTATGTTACTTATCGGCTACAGAAATGCACCAAAATGTAATCGATTCTTCCGCCTGTCATTTCCAACAACTGTACAAAATTACATCCAGATCTGTGCATTTTTCTGTGCAACATTTTCAGTTATCTTGGAGACAGACAAACCAATGCTACCAAAAACATAACGTGCTTTGCGGTGCAGGTAATTATAAAGTTACAAAATTGTAATTGAATCAAATCAGTGAGTGATTTTTTTTCCAAAAGCAACAACATCTGGAAAGTTAGAAATCCTCACCGTGATCAACAGCAGCTGCAGCGCAGAAAGGCAGTGTTTGAGTTTCACAGTCAATCTTCGGCAGCTCGGGCTAAAAAAAAAGAAGAAGGCAAACATGATGTGATCTAGGGCTGCAACTAACGATTATTTTAATAATCGATTAGTTGGCCATTATTTAAACGATTAGTCGATTAATCGGTTGGACGTAGAGCTGTGCAAAAAAATCGATTTGACATCGAAATCGGATTAATTTGTTCAGAGGATTTTGGAAGAAGTGAAATTGTCAAATCAGATTTCCTTTTTAACATTGATAATAATGATTTTGCTGCTCTGTTTAAGTTATATGGGTGAATAAAATGTAAATAAATCGATAATTGTATTAATCCTAAACCAAAGGATGGCGTGCGTCTACTTAATTCCAAAAATGGACACCGTTTACGAAGTAAGAAACTTCTAGTTTTTATTTATTTTGTCCTTTTTTTTTTCAGAAATCGAAAACAAATCGAAAATCGAGATTTCAAAGACACAAATCGGGATTTTATAATTTTAGCAAAATCTTACAGCCCTAGTTGGACGTTTTTTCTTTTAGAAAATCCCCAAATATGAACGCTGTCCAACAATTGTTAACTTCAAATCTAGTCAAATTTGGTTCTTCTTTACCAACAAATGTACAAGTTACTTTCTCTGAGACAAACTTATTACAATTTAAACCGTAATATTTCGATTTTCATTGTATTTGATGTTTTTCTTCTTATTCACCCTTTTTTCATCAATTATGACCATTTAATAGTTCATATTTCCAAATATGATGTGTCAATATCAGATTTGCCTGAACAAATTGGGGTAATGTTAGCACAAAACTCGCAAAATAACAATGACTCAATTTCTTGGCGATTATCGATTATTACATTGGTTGCCGATTAATTCTATGATCGATTAGTCATCGATTAATCGTCCAATCGCTGCAGCCCTAATGTGATGTCAATCAGCAACTAGAGTATGATTATAAACATTTATATTTTATAAAAGATCCCACCTAAGATATGACCGCTATGTACAATTGAATGTCTCCAAACGTACAGGGGCATGCTAAGAAAAATAAACACTTATTTTGTAGCATTCTAATTACTCCAAAACCTAAATACAGTGTTACACTCGCGCCTATACCCGCCTATATTATTTCTGTTTTAGCCAATAATTTTCAATTGACATGAAAATGTGGACTCCACAAATAATATCCAGAGACCACATTAGGCTTGAGCGATCATGTGACATGTTAACATATTGATATCAAAAGCAATTTCAAGTTCAACACACTTTTAATTTCCCAAGTGTGAACTGTGAAGGATGCTTTTTTTTCACTCAACTTTAATATTACAAAAGATGTCCCCACATTTTGTAGATCATAGACAGTCGGGGCAAACGAGTAGGTATCAAAATAGATAGTAAATAAAATTATCATATTTTCCGGACCAATGAGCACACCTCTCTAAAAGCTACACCCCTGGCATTTTTAAGAAAACATGAAAAAAAAAGTTATATAAGCCGCAACAGCCCAAAAGCCGCGGCCATTTACTGAAATTAATATTTAGTCTAACTGAACAGAACTGAGCTGATCAGTCTCCAAATGGAGCCCGAAAACAACGTTGCTTGTCATAACGGCAAAACAAAACAGAACCGTTATTGATTGCTTTACTCCTCATCACTGAAACAATAGATAGATAGAATATTTATTTCCACAGTCATACAACCACAACAACGAAATTGAAAAGACACCCGATTCCTTCATGCAGCCAACACAGGCAAACAGCGGAACACCAACACAATCATAGAAACAATAAAATAATTAAAATGCTACTTGTATATAAAAACATACCAGTTATGCGGAGAGTTCAGAGTTGTTCTCTGTTGTGGCCCTCTGCGCCAATGTTCACCCCGGCTCTCTGCACGCTAATGTTCACCCCGTGTGACCCTGGTTGATGTGCATGCTACGTGAAGCGGGTCAATTCCTTCTTCGCTCTTCACTGCCAGATCGATGGACTTAACTTAAATGCGGCATCATATGAAATCTTTGTTTTCCATGATGATCCATAAGGGATTTGTAAAGAAATAAACAACTGTCGTAAAAATCCATTCCGTCCGGCCAGACAGTAGTCTATGCATCCGGCAGAAACTTCTCAGGCCTCGCCTACTACAGAGCTAAAGCCTACAGTGCTGGCCGAAAGTATTGGCACCCCAGAAATTCAGTCAAAAAAGGCCCAATTTCTCCCAAAAAATGAATGCAATCACAAATGCTTTGACATTAAAATGTTCATTTAATTTATCTTCTATGAAAAATCACAAAAAATAATTGTCAAAAAGCCAAATTGAATATAATTCTGCACCAAACATAAAAAGGGGGTGGACAAAAGTATTGGCACCCTTTGAAAGATCATGTGCTGCTTCTCTAATTTGAATAATTAACGGCACCTGGTACTCACCTGTGGCACACAACAGGTGGTGGCAATAACTAAATCACACCAACAGCCAGTTAAGATGGATTAAAGTTGACTCAACCTCTGTCCTGTGCCACACACACCCCACACTGAGCATGGAGAAAAGAAAGAAGACCAAAGAACTCTCTGAGGACTTGAAAAACAAAAT
>OMKY01208198.1:0-11777 GCA_900302395.1 Bregmaceros cantori
TTACAATAGATTCACTGACATTCATTAGTTTAGGGAGGAGCCAGAGCCACTGGAGCTTAGGCGTCCCACATTAGGCAGTGGCCCACATTAGGGCCATCCACCCTACATTTTTAGTACATTATGCGTGTGAATTAGAATCCATACCAGCTTTATTCGCTTTATTCACACACATTTATCTTGGACATAGTGTAGTCAAGAGTAAAAACCTACGTCCGTAATGTGAGTATTGGCACTCACCACCTGCAGATTATAATGGAAACAAACCTAACGATCATTTTGTTTGGATCAATATAGGCAGCATGCTTGAAGTAGGGTGGTAGACCGGAAGGCAGTTCTCCAGAAGTTTATTCATTCCACAGCATCTTCTGTATTCAGCATTTAGTGCAGCATGCGGAGACTGGTTTCCTAAATGGCCTATCAGGTTTTGTCACGCGGAGGTTCGACCAGCATTTCTGCCTATAGCAGACCACTCCCGCACCCACCATGGGGTGAGTATTTTATACTTTCCCAGGGCCGAGAGGCAGGATTAAAATTAGACACCATATCTAGAAATGGACAGTTAGCTTTGAGAAGACATCACCTGTGGGAGGAGTTACGGACTTCCCCCAAGACACACTTCTCTAATTGGTGAAAGGGGCGTTGCACTGACACGTGTGTGCTGGTATTCATGTGATGAGAATTGAGTCACATCTGGCAAGTTCCAAATGTCACAGGTTCAAGCCAATCTATTCTGAGGTGTCATAATCTCTTACTATATCAAATTATTCTGGTGAGCACACTAAGACCTAGACTGAGGGACACAGACTAAGTATAGATCAAATAGAATTATTGTATTTAACGTATCATAATTATTTAATCGATATTCATCGACAAACCAAATACCGACTGGTAACCAAAAATGTACATATTTTTTCCGGCACCAGAGCCGTTTTTCATCTATATTGGAAAGGATTTGTCAGAAACTGAGTTGAAGAGATCGGGAGTAAACATCGCAGACAAGTCAACGAGGGGGGAGGCACTGCGGATACTGCGGTAGACAGAGCGCCATTAGCATGAATGGGGGCGCACTAGGTGCGGTGTCCATAACCACACCCCGTTTGATTACTTTTTAGAAGCAGAGATGGTTAGTAACGAAGTACAAATACTTGTACTGTATTTAAGTAGAATTTTCAAGTATCTGTACTTTTAGAAGTACTTTGTGAGTATGTTTTACTTCTACTACATGTATAGTGTGATTGAGTCTGTGTTTACAATAAAAGGGTTTTCAAATCCTCTGTGTTTCCTCTCTGGGCATTTATTTCTATTTCATAAATTGACCCGTAACAGTATGGGTCTGCCAACCCAAATTTAATTCGATCTATGCCCAGAGAGGAAACACACAGAGGGTTTGAAAACCCTTTTATTGTAAATCAAGTCTTTTCTTTAGTCTCTTTGTTTTGACCCTTTAGAGGTTGTGGTGATCATAAAACACAATACACATCAAGCTTCGTCCATGAATGACTACGCATCTATGGTCGGCGTTCATCGGGGCCCGATCAAGAGCGGGTGGAGGCTCCAGAGGGTCGCGCTGCACACAGGAAAGAATGGGACCAGTTGAGCACAAACGCCAGGCGATGAACAAATATCTAAGCTGGGGCGTGGCGCGCTCAGTCAGGTAGACTGACTTGTTCAGAGATTACGGGGCTGTGCCTCTCCGAGGTCGGGCGTGGCCCTAATATGGAGACGGACTGTTGATAACTGACGCGGGGCAGCTGGCAGCGATGGAGGCTCCGCGGACGATGGTGACGCCGATGGTGGAGATGGGCGGTCTGCGGACAATATGCGCCGTTCGTCCAGCTGTCCCCGCTGACTTGTAACAGTCAGTAGGGAGCGGTACTCGGTAATGCATGGAGTACAGTAGCAGATAATGCGCAGTATGGAACCTGTGTTCCGCAGTAAGTTACGCAGACTCTCATCATACAAATCTGGACCGCTTTTAATGTGACATTTATCGATCACGTTCCACTCTTGTAATTCTATTGCAACACTTCTGGGACAGGCACAAGCTTGTGTGCGACAAATATAGCACACATGAAACAGAGAACAGCAGGACAATGCGCATTTAATATGCTGTGTCTCATATGGAATACTTGTTCACTTGTGCACTTGTTTTTGTGCAGTTATTTTTTCCGGTGTCTGCGTCGGAACATTCTAAAATCCACAAAACCGGTTAAAACCGTTTTGGTTTTTTTCTCTATGTATTTTAACATATGTTATGTCTGGGAGACTATCTGCGGTTGTGCATCCATCCAACTTTAATCAAGCTCCATGCATCTGGGGCTCCATCTTGTGGACAGACGAGGAAGCGAATGTAATAGTGTTTTAAACCCAGTTTCACGTTGCACTGAAGTTTGAAAGTCCACCAAATATATTGTGTATAAACTATATCTAAACTTAACATTGGACAATGTAAGGAACTTTGAGAACGAACAAAATCTTTGTGTTCCGAACCGGTTCAGGGCGGATATTTTGGTGCCAGAACGGTTCCAAGAACAAAAACTTTAAACATAGGCCTACCTGAACCGTTCGGAATGGAACGTTTTAAAAATAATTTCGTTTCCAAGCCCTGCTTTTTTTTTCATCTTCATTGGACTGGATTAGTCGGATACGGTGTTGAACAGATCGAGGGTCGACGTTGCAGACAAGCCGACAAGGGGAGGGGAACTCGCGGCACTGTGGACGCAGCGGTAGACATAGCGCCGTCAACATGAATGTGGGCGTGTTAGGTGCGGTGTGCCTAAACACTCCACCAACGACACCCCCCTTTTTTGCACTATGTTTTAGCAGGTAGGGAGCTGTCCAGCATTTTTGTTTCAATTTGGGTTTGGGTCAACCAGGCCGACAAATCAGATTGTTGTCCAAGTTTGGGCGATCCAATCAGAGGCCCGTTAAGGCGGGCTATGTTCGTATCGAGACGTGGGCCTCCACGCCACTTGTCAGACTTACTGCGCTCTGATTTGATAACTTCATTTGATTGACACACCTTTTTTTCGAACCTCCTTAATCAAGCACAAATGTGGTTATAGTCGCGTGCAACGCATGGTCAATGTATTTATTGTGGCTTGCCAGTCTGGCTGTACATAGTAAAAGTTGGTAGGCGATGTGCCACAACGCCATTTGCGGTAAGCAGAGATGGCAAGTAACGAAATACAAATACTTAGGTACTGTACTTAAGTAGATTTTTCATGTATCTGTACTTTTAGAAGTACTTTTTCTCTGATGCCTTTTTACTTCTACTCAGTAGATTTTTAACAAAAATATCAGTGCTTCTACTCCTTACTTTTCCCAAAATAGGGTTGTTACTTTTTTATTTTTTTCTGCAACGACATAGTAGGGCTACATGTATAGGGTAAATGAGTCAGTAGGGGGCGGTACTCGGTAATGCACTGAGTACAGTAGCAGTTAATACGTTGTTTTCATTTAGTCTCGGGGTGTGCCCCTCAAAAAAATATATTGCCTGTGAAGTGTTAAGGCAAATTTAGGTATTGTTCTTTGTACTTTTTAATTTCAAAAATACTTTTGAGTACATTTTAGAGCATGTGCTTTTTACTTTCAAAAATACGTTTTGAGTACATTTCTAAGCCTGTACTTTTAACTTTACTTGAGTAGATATTTGGATCAGTACTTTGTAGTCTTACTCGAGTTATGTTCTTACAAATGTAATTTACTCTAACTCAAGTAAGTAATCCCGGTACTTTTGCCATCTCTGGCGGTAAGTGCAAAACGGAGGTGTTCGATTTGAGACAGCACTAAACCATGACGGAGTGCACTAAAAATTAAGTGCACTGAAATATAGTGCACTGACGCAAGTATTCCATGAGAGACACAGCAATGGTTTGTATAACGATACAATCCCCATATGTTCAGTTAAACAGACGCACAAACACACACACCCACAGATCCCATGAACGCACGTTGAAGTCTCAACCAGCAGTATGGTAAATAGCACCGGGAGCTGTGTGTGTAGTTGTATCATATTGTATTCAGAGATGGCAAGTAACGAAGTACAAATACTCAGGTACTGTACTCAAGTAGAATTTTTTAATATCTGTACTTTTCAAAGTACTTTTTTCTGTAATTACCTCTTCCTTGTACTCGGTAGATTTTTAAGCCAATTATTGGAACTTTTACTCCTTACTTTTCCCAAAACAGGTTTGTTACTTTTTTTTGTGCAACGCCAGTGTAGTAAAATATGTATAATGTGAATTAGTCAGTAGGAGGCGCTAATGCACTATATAGTCCAGTTAATACGTTAAAAAGTCATTTTCATTTAGTCTCTGGGTGAGCGCTAGATTTAAGCTAAATTAGTCTAGGTTGTTAGTCATTTATTCAAAAAATAACATTGACAGCCTAACACTGAACATTTTCCACACACATGTACTTTTAGTACTTTTTACTTTCAAAATACTTTTTGAGTACATTTCTCAGCCTGTAAGTTTTACATTACTCAAGTAGATATTTGAATCAGTACTTTGTCTTACCTGAGTTGTTTTTTTTTTACAAATGTATTTTACTCTGACTCAAGTAAGAAATCTCGGTACATTTGCCATCTCTGATTGTATTACATTATATTCATTCAACATATTCACATATACTGTATCAATTAGTTGCTATTGAATGTTGAACTGCATTAAATTACACACCAAAGACACTGTAGACTACATGTTGCATCATATTCATGTATAAATATATATGTATACATTCATTTCTTCATCATATACACTGATAGTTGTGGGAAACGCCACCAAAATTGCATACTGAAATTGGTACTTCCCTCTTCTTGGCTGAACTGATACATAGGTTAGATTTCCCTAATGTGGGTCCTTAAAAGTAATTTTTTTCCCATTCTTCATTGAGAGCGAGGATTAAATCGGAAGGATTAAACCGGGATGAAGAGTTGGGGGGCGGGAGACATTGCAGAAAAGCCGGAGAGGGTAAGCCAGTGGCACGTGCTCTCTAACCACTCTGCCGCTGCACATCCCCGGTATCTTTAGTTATTTTGTTTTTTTCTGTTCTCTATATATTTCAAGTTTTTAACATATCCTATGTCTGGGAGACTACTTCTGTCCAGTTTCACTGTCATTCATCAAGTCCCATGCATCTGGGGCTCCATCTTGTGGACAGACGAGGAAGCGAATGTAATGGCGTTTTAAACCCGGTTTTTATATTAATACAGTTGCACTGAAGTTTGAAAGTCCACCAAATATTTTTTGTATAAACTATATTTAAACTTAATATTGCAAAAAATAAGGAACTTTAAAAGCGAACAAAATTTTAGTGTTCCGAACCGGTTCAGGACCGATATTTTGGTGGCGGAACGCTTCCGAGAATGAAAACGTTAAGGATAGACCTTCCATTCGGAACGGAACGTTTTAAAAATAATTTTGTTTCCAAGCCCTGCGTGTAACACCATGTAACAACTCACATAGCGGGTCTAAAGAGGGAAAAAGTCAAGTCGTATTATATATCAGTATGGATTTTCAGTGGCGTTTTCCTTTACGTGATAATTCATAACCTCTGCAATGATTCTAACCATATTCTCCAGACAGGAGCGTCTGGTCACTTTCCAAACACTAAGGACTTAACGTAACAACACAACCTGACAGGACGACACAGGCCTTTGAGTTTGGGGACGTTTGGGAATTGCGGCTCAACAGTAGGCAAGGGGAACTCAAGACTAATTTAGTGCCAGAGACACCTTACCACGTTTTACTTTAGCGATAATTAAAGAATGGAAACAGGTTAAAGCCCGTAATGCCGTTTTTTCTTCAAACATACTGTACGTTTGAAGAAGGCTAGACGACTGAAACATTGCTTCAAGATTAACAATCTAAAAAGGCATAACTCCCTTATACATCATTTAATTGGTGTCAAAGTTTGCACAGGCGTGCTAGTGGCCTGGAGGCACGTGGCTACCAATTTTGGAAGCGAATTGAGTAAAGTTTAAGGTGCCCTTTCGGTGCCTTTCGGCCTATAGTCATCCCGTTTTTTTTTTTCTGATGATGCAGGACAGTCTGAAGTTTCCCTTGCCACGTGTTTTGTGGACAAGGACACAGAAAAGGGTGGCATTGGGACGTGCTAAATTTGAAAAGGGCTGGCACTGGATGAGTTAACTAACACATTGCAATGTCATAACTGGTGTTGAAGGGACTGTGCATGTAACTACAGTTTAAAGCTGGAATTATATCCCCATCAAAATTCCTTACACCATCACACTGACTATGAAATGTATATATATTTTATCTTGAGTTCACCACAGATAAAACAATGGTACTAGTAGTGTTTTGAAGTACGGGTGTTTGACTTACAAACTCGAAGGCGCCTGTAATTAAAACAAAATTAATTGGTTTAGCAAAACACAGGTCACTGTGAAGCTATAAATAATTATAAATCTAGCCTATGAGGCTACTTATTTTTTTGTGTGGAATGGGTCAGTAATCGGGCTGTAGCTCCAGTGACGTCACGGGTGGGCGGCGGCCATTATGGATCCAGCGGACTGTATGTTTACGCGCTCACTGTGTGCCCAGAGTGTATAGAGACACGGTTCGAGAGATAAATTACTGTTAAAATGTGTTAAATATAAATAACAAAAAAATGTTATATACCGAGACATGCTAAAAAAGGAGGGCAGAGAGAAATATTTAGAAAAGATAATCATTATAAACGGATTGGACCCCTATCAAATATCAACAAGTGAATGGAGTGAGGACAATAATCTATTACCGCCACTCAATGTCTAGGACATATTTGTGTGTGGTACACATAACAAGTTTAAAAATAACTACACACACGCCCCTGGGTGTATGCTGCCATCTTCTGACAGTAAATAGTAAATGGTGTCTATTTTTTATAATGATATAAAGTATTTTCTCTTTTTTTTTTACGTTATTTTTTCGCTGTCAGCGCCGTTTTTCCATCTTTATTGGATAGGATTAGTCGGAAACTGGGTTGAAGAGATCAGGGGTAGACAATGCAGACAAGTCGACAAGCGTAGTCGAACTTGCGACACTGCGGACGCTGCAGTAGACACAGCGCCACTAATATGAATGGGGTCGCGTTAGGTGCGGTGTCCATAACCCTCGGCATTTTTTTGTTATTTATATTTTACACATTTTAACAGTAATTTATCTCTCAAAGCGTGTCTCTATATGCTCTGGGCACACAGTGAGAGCGTAAACATACAGCACGCTGGATTCATAATGGCCACCGCCCACCCGTGACGTCACAATCTACAACCTGATTGGGTGGTTGCACGATGACGTCTCAGCTTGAGGCAGCACGTATGGTGAGCTATACGTATATGTACGGTTAAGTGGTATACCTAACCACTTCACATCCGTTTTATTGAGGCACAATGGATGTAGTTATGCTGCCATCTGCTGGCGATTGATAGCATATTACCATAAATAAATCAATAATAGAAGACTTTTAAACGGGACGTTGTTGTTGTCGTTGATGTCACGCCCCAAGCCGTGACATCACCATGCAACAGCCCTATTGGCAGTAGTGTATTCCAAAAATTCGGAATTCTTACAACTTACTACCCTTTTAATGCTAAATAACAGAGCTTATTGAAGTCTTGTGTGTAGATGCTGCTTTAGACAGAAACAAAATATATATTATTGTTGTTATTATTATTATTGTATGTTGTATTGATACAATAAGGAGCAATTGTTGGACCTGGTGAAGAGACCCTTCTTGGCAGAATCTGAGCACACAGACACGGACTAGGAAATATTGCAATTGAATATGGGCCAAACATGCATTTTATGTTCAGCTATGAATGCAATGTGCCCTAATTAAAAATAGCTATGCAAGGCAACCTTAGGTCGGCCATATCAGACCATTGTAAAAGAAACAACCAAATGATGGACAGGGGCAGTGCTAGGATCATCACATCCGAAAGTAACAGGTGAACGTTGAATAAGGATTCCATCAACAGAGATGAGGGGCCATACATCCTCTCAAAGCATCTGGGATTCACTGGTGCAATGCCGCCCGCATGGGGGAATTTGTAGTCGGGCTGGCGGGAAGCCGGCCAGGCCACGCCCACAAGGAGGTGATATAACGATGGCATCGCCATGCCAACAAAATGCCATATCATGAAAAAGATAGCAGATTCTGTGATCGAAACTGTTGAGATATTTTAAAACTCTGCCTGTAAAAAGAACCTTCTATTTCTATTAATTTAATTCCTAGAGAGTAGGGTGGATTTCCCCAAATGTGAGCCATTTTTTGCAGCTTCCTAATGTGGGACAGTCAGTTGGCCAATGTGGGACAGTGAAATGAGGTATTGAGGAGTTAATGTTAGACACATTGCCATAGTTTGCTTTTACCATAGTTTCACTGGCATTCATTAGTTTAGGGAGGAACCAGAGCCCACATTAAGGCAATCCACCCTAATAATACCTCCTTTGCTCATGATTGACCTACAATTTGCAATCAATTGCAGACATGGTGGTTCCCATTGTCTCTTTTGCAAGATAAACCCCCTGTTAGCATCCTCGTTAGGCTTGGGCGATATGGGGTTATTACCCGATACTGGAGCAATTAAAATCACGCCTTTTCATCACTACCTGTCTTTCAAAATATATTTCAAATCTGTGGCGTGTGACGTAAACCATCGCATTAAACCACTGCGATATGATGGGTGGCATCATCAATGTACTTTTTTTTTTTAAGTTATTTCTGCGGGTGTCAGTACAGCTTTTCACTTCTATTGTATAGACAAGTTCGTGGGGTATTTCCGGTCTCTGAACGTCACTTCCGGTGTCATTTACTTGCCGTGTATTTGGCTATTTTTCAACATGTCTATTCGGTGAGAGCACACACCTACAGGGTTATTTAAAAATTTTAGTGGTAACTTGCGGTGTGCTATTCCTCACCCAAATGTTATCGTGCGGATCTGTGACCCACAAACACATATGATTTAATAATCAGTTCAACCCGTTCCATTGTCTCATTCCTTTTGGAACGACTAGTAGAAGCAACCTATTGGTCCAGGAACTCATGCATGGAACTCATACAGGCACTGGAAGTGTATTTCACCCAGCGGGACAAAATGTCATTCCCCCGTATTTCGCGGGTAAACTCGCCTGTAGGATCAGTCAGAAACTGGGTTGAAGAGATTGGGGGTAGACATCACAGACAAGCCGATGAGGGGAGGATACTCTGCATACACCGCTGCATTAACATGAATGGGGGCACGTTGCGGTGCCCATGTCCCCCTGTACTTCTTTTTTGATCTCTGCCCATCTACCTGCTGCCCGCTACATCTCTCTCCATTCTCTTTTTCTCTCTTTTCCCCCTATTTATCGCCACACGCCGCCTATCTCGTTCCTCCATGGCAGGGGAGGGAGAGGCAATTGGTTTCGTGAACTGACTGACCAAAATACAGATCCACAAATCGTCTATAGGGTTCTCACCCAATCCCATGACTGCAATACAGCATAAGTACAATTCATTTATAAGTGAAGTATAGAGGCTATTGGTACATTTCATTTCGAAAGTTATTACCGTATGTAATAGGTGTAAAATGACACCAGAGGGTGCTGCGGGATAAACTTCACACTCACAATCTTGTTAGGATCAGGTCACGTGGGAAAGTGAGAGTTCCCAGAATGCAACGGCAGCAACAGGCGCTGGGATAGGAGTTAGAGTGCCATGACTGTCCAGACGTTGCATAACAGGGGACTATATAAGTACTTGATTGCCTACGGTTCAATCACTGTGTAAATTTGAATATAACCGTTTCACATCCGTTACACATACACCAGGGTACTTTTAATGGACATTTCTGTGGCTCCATTTGGATTGAGCGTGAAACCCCCGAAACCCCCCGAAAAAAATGTTGCCGATAGCTATGTCTATGGCATGTGACCTTGAGGGATAGGAGGTGGAGTGGAATCTCGTAGGATTCGGCAACAAGGAGAAGAGAATGCGCCGAGATCATGTGACTTCCAGCGAAGCAGGGGAGACGCGGTCGCAGTCGGCGCGGGAGCGCAGGCTGTGCCACTGCTCCACGGGGTTCCGCTGGGAGGCCAGCAGGCGGCGCCAGTGCGAGGTCTCTGGCGGCCCCGTGGAAAACTGACCGATCACGATGCGGCCGACAAAGTCATTGCTGCTTTTCACGTTATGACCGTACACTAAACCGCAAGAGAGTGACAGAGACAGAGAGGGGAGGGGTATCGAGAGATGAGAGGAAAAGAGTGAGTGCATTGGGGAAGGAGAGAGACATAGGTGAGAGATAGGTTCCGAACTTCCGATGAGTCTAATCTTTCAAGTACTTATTTGATATTCTGCATCTGGTGAAAGGTTAGCCTGGCTGGCCAGAACCAATGAATCGTCCAAACATTGCATGCCGCTAGACGGTACATTGGGCCTGGGCAAATCAGGCAGACATCGCACGTATACGGGCTGACCAGTGGCGTAGGGAAATAAGGGCCAGGGTGGGCCGGTGCCACTATGATTGACAGCTGGCCCACCCTATTAAAGGTGTCCAAAATGATGATGATGACAGTTGAATCACCCCATCAGAGTTGTCTCATTAACTTAGCCTATTCACGACGTGAATATGCTACGAGCGACCAACTAAGCATAATGTCACATTTAATGTCCCACAACAAATCCAACACAGTATTAAATATTACAACTATTTACAGAAGTGATCAGACTCCTCTTCTTCAGTGTCGGAGACTTACCGCTTCTGTATGTAGATACAGGGGAGGACCCCCAAACGCCCCCACCAAAAATAGGTCCACACCATAGACTGTATATAAAAATGGACACCACATTCGTTTTGATGTCCGTGCCTACTTCCGAGTTGGTATGGGCCTCAGGCTGGTGGAGCCTAGTCTCAGAAAACCGAGGCCTATGTGAATTCCAATACAAATATTCAATTCTTAGTCTTAGTCTTTTTTTAACCTATTTAACCTAAGATCTTTCCTAATTGATTTTTAATGTGTATTGTCGGGATAATTATCGGTTAATTGTGTAAGGAGGGTCATAATTTCACAAACACATCAGATTTGCCGTTAATATTTTTTACCACCGAAAGAAGTTGCGTGTCGGGTGTCTCGCTGTCATATACTGTATAGCTCTCTCTATCTCTCCTTGTCCCGGGTAATTTCAACAATGACAGCGCGCAGTTGGCGGCTCAGCCCAAGTTCGTTCACAGCAATGGGATGACGTCATCCACGCTGCGTCTACTTTATATACAGTCTATGGATGACGTCACGCACGCTGCGTCTACTTTATATACAGTCTATGGATGACGTCATGCACGCTGCGTCCACTTTATATACAGTCTATGGATGACGTCACGCACGCTGCGTCTACTTTATATACAGTCTATGGATGACGTCTCGCACGCTGCGTCTACTCTTTTATATACAGTCCATGGATGACGTCATGCACGCAGCGTCCACTTTATATACAGTCTATGGATGACGTCATGCACGCTGCGTCTACTTTATATACAGTCTATGGATGACGTCACGCACGCTGCGTCTACTTTATATACAGTCTATGGATGACGTCATGCACGCTGCGTCCACTTTATATACAGTCTATGGATGACGTCATGCACGCTGCGTCTACTTTATATACAGTCTATGGATGACGTCACGCACGCTGCGTCTACTTTATATACAGTCTATGGATGACGTCACGCACGCTGCGTCTACTTTATATACAGTCTATGGATGACGTCACGCACGCTGCGTCTACTTTATATACAG
>OMKY01208199.1:0-11355 GCA_900302395.1 Bregmaceros cantori
CTGTCTGTACCCAAGCCGCTCATACCGGCTGACCTGGGTAGCACTGGTCCCTTTACATGGATTTCATAATGTTCCGTTTCTGTTCTGGAACAGTTGAAGAAATATTTTTTTGTTTCCGTTTCCGCTCCTCGTAAAATTCAGTAAATTTCCGTTCGTTTCCAGTTTTCGTTTTCGTTCCTTGAACCTGTTCGGAGCCCTGGTAGTAGTACAGCAGTGTCGGTGTAGTCTGTAGTGCTGCTTCCATTCCAACACCCTCGTTACATGGATACTGGGGACATGAAATATAAATATATTTAAATATGATTATATTTAGCACTTACACTGCGCAGCGTGCAACTTGCTGGAGGTGCTGAAGATAATGACAACGGGGGTATAGTTGTGGTTTACTGATCATAGCTTTGTACTTTTCAAGATGCAAAAATACCAATTAGCCACCGCAGGTCCCTAAGTGGAGACTGGGGAGTGGTTTCACACGCTGCTACAAGCTAATGAGAGCGAGGGGAAGTGTGTGTGTGTGTGTGTGTGTGCGCGCGTGAGCGCGTTAAAGTCTATTTCCAGCAGTATACTTTGGGGGGTCGTACACATGCGAGGAAAATATGCTAGAGGGCGCATTGTACTCAGCCGCGATCCAGCTCTGGAACGGAGGTGTTGCGCCATCACGCAACAGAATGTAGGACATAGGTGTGTGTGTGTGCGTGGGCGAGCACGCGCAGTGTTAGTTTGCGCAGAGACGTGGGTGTGCAAAAGGTGTTTCCATCTCCCCCCTGCGGCGGTGACGCATCACTAAGTTTATGAATAATCAAACCGCGTCTAATTGAAGATGAATAAAAATTAATAGAATACAGTGCGAGGGTGTGTGTGCGTGTCATTGACATTTTTTAGATCGGGTATGTGGAACATTTAGCAGTCAGTTTGATGTTTCCAAAGTGTTTTGGCCAGCGCCAGAGTCTGTGAAAGGTCAAATGTGTTTAGTTGTTTTAATTTCAGATGCGACGTCGTGTTTGGTTGGTAGCTCTCAACGGGAGACAGAAAAATCTAGCCAATTGCAGTAATGGCAATAATAACTATTGAAATTATTTTGGTTAATATGGTTTCTATTCCACTTGTGTTTATGTTCTAAAAAAATGTCAAAAATTACTCATACGCTGACCGGAAGCAGCAGCTCCCATGTGACTCATGTATTAAATACAAAGAACTAAACTATTTCCAATTCCCATTCCATTCCTCCATTATTCACCATAATTCCCACAACAGGCGTACAGGCTAGGGCAGCAGTCAGCAACCTCCCCACAACCAGCCTGTACCTCGACTCTGAAGCACAAAATGATGAAGACCAATGGTTTAATGCTGCATGCACTGGAAAATACGTATTAATAATATAGTGTAGGGGTGCACTCTCCCCTACACTATGATTTAGAACAGGAGAGTGACAAAAACTGGCCATTTAAAAATGACAAAAGTAATAATAAAGGGTCTTGAATGACGCGTTATTTACAACATAAGTGGTCTTTGGGGTTAAAATAACAATACGGTTAACCATTTCAATGAATTCAACTGAGTTTTTTTTTAAATGTTTTTCCAGCCCATTCAGGCTGTTTTTTCCAAGCTTAATTTATTAGGGTTAGCGGAAACAGGTGAAGATGGGGGACAGACATGCAGGAAATACGTTGGTGGCGAGATTCGAACCACTGACTCACCGCGCCATTAAGGCATATGCGCGCTTTCCAGCGCTCAGCCTAACCAACTGAGCTACTGGGCAGCACGAACTGAGGTTTTCTAAAAGTAATCAATATTTTACCACCCAATCGATAGAGAAATTACAAGTTCCTTCACACGCATTCTTGTCACCCAATGTCACAGGCACGGATGGCCAATAACCTATAATCCCAGTATCATTTGGGCCTTACGATCACCTGTGGTAAGAAGGTTGGATGTCGTCGTATTGGTGTTAATTGCTGAATTCAATCCACGTGACCTCCTGAAGCAGCGGTCGCATATTGTCGGGGATTCTGTGGAGTGTCATAGGAAATAAGCAAGCCAACGATGGCCTCTGTTGCAATTTCAGTGTAAAGGTAAAGTCAGAAAGGCTGCAATCAAACAGTTTTGGTCAGATAATGCACTGTTCTAGCCGTACAGTAATGCATAATATATAAGATAAGATACTTTATTTCATCACACATACATACATGTACAGTGAAATTCTTCCTCTGCACAGGGAAGGAAAATGGCTGTGTTTGAAATGTACATTGTACATTTTTTTAGCAGAGCGTTGCAAAGCACACAAAAATGCCCTAATGGCGTGGAGAGTCGTGATATTGCTTCCCCTCATCAACAGGTTTGCCTTATGTCTGCTCCCCCCTTCTTCGCCACTTCCCCGCTAATCCTGAATAAAGCTTTAACATATTTAATAAGATATAAAATAGTATTAGGATTATAAAGACAAATTTGTTGAAAATTAAACACATGCATGGTTTTGTGATTCACTGTGCTGATATTTCATTAACCTGCGTTTCAATTTTTTTTCCTGTGTTGTCGCATTCCTACTATTCATGCTGACACTAGAGCACAGCCATAAAGATCCGTCCCAAAATCCAATTAGTTTGTCAGTCTGTTACTTAAACACTGAAATGTTCAGCCACATTTGTGTAGCATCATCTCATCATGTTTGCTCACAAACAGACAAACAAGTTATCACATTGCACCCCTGGTAGTGAGGTAACACATGTAACTTTATAGACAAGTTTTCCCGCTGGGTGTAACGCACTTCCTGTGTCTGCATATTTCCCTGTGTAAAGTGATCGTAGTATAGTTCAAAATCTGCTTACTACAGCTCGCTCTTTGACACATTGCACATCATCCACCCTGCTTCGCTCACCATTTTATTGATGAAATACAGGCAAAAATCTGACTTGAAGTTACTCACCAATGTGGTCAAATGTTCTTCTGGATCGATGGAATGGCTGCTTTACTGGTAATTCCAACTTGAATGAGTAAATGGAACGGGTTGCACAGATTATTGAACAATGCGTTTGTGGGGCATATATCCGCATAAGAGCATTTGGGTGTGGAATAGCACAACGCAAGATACCACCACCCTTTTAAATTAGCAGTTACACAGGGTTGGTTAGTAACAGGAACAGCCTACACGTATTCAGATCACAGTAAACGGAATCAGATTACAAAACATCAACTGTATGTAACTCTATGTAACTGTAGTCCCTGATAAGTACATTTAAAAACATTAAATTTGAAATATGGCATTACATCCACTGTCACAATCATTCCATTATTGTAACTTGTAAATGTGCCACATTTTGCACGACAACAAAATAAAAAATCTGGATTGGAATGCAGTAATATAATAGTATAGTGTAACTACTATATTACTATAGTAGTAGTACAATAGTAGCCTTGGATAAATTTAACCTAACCTAAATTTAACATTTCCATTGCTGGAAAGCTTGTAAAATGATATGTGGAAGAAGTGTAGAGTATTGAAGGCTGCTGCATGGAATACGCACCAACACTGCAGGGACATGTGTAAAAAGTGTGTCAGCCACCAACCTATGAAATATAAACAGCCTGACACACGAGTGGCTGCACACGCTTCGGTGGCGGCAAAATGAAAAGCAGGATCCCGCGCCACCTCGCCGTGAACGGAAGAAGGGGACGGCGGCGGATTCTTTCCGGTTCTTTTTAGGCAGGGCTTCCACAGCTTTCCTTTAATGAGACTAGGAGACGTCACGCTTCTCCACAGATCTGCCCGATGCGCGGCGCTTATCTGCCGTTTGATGTGGCAGCACAGCACCGCGCCTGCAGGGAGCTGGGACGGCGGTGGCCCCGGCCTGCTGTTTGATCTTCGATCCGGATAGAGAGATCAGGGAAGAGGGGTAGAGGCTGAGAGCGTGAGACGGGATGAGGGATGAGAAGAGAGTGGAGTATGGAAACAGAGTAATACGGTTTGGATGATCCATATTTGTGTTCCGGCGCGAGCACACGCACATTCTGGCTCAAAGAGCCACTTGGCAACTTTTTTTCATGTGTTTAAACCAGGGCTTGAAAACGAACCGTTTCAAACGTTCCGTTCCGAACGGCTTCAGGCAGGCCTACGTTTAACGTTTTCATTCTCGGAAACGTTACGCCACCAAAATATTGGTCCTGAACAGGTTCGGTCGGAACACAAAAATTTAGTTCGTTCTTAAAGTTCCCTATATTATGCAATGTTAAGTTTAGGTATAGTTTATACAAAATACATTTGGTGGACTTTCAAACTTCAGTGTAACTGTATTAACGTGAAAACCGGGTTTAAAACGCTATTATATTCACTTCCTTGTCTGTCCACAAGATGGAGCCCCAGATGCTTGCTGACTGACAGTGAAAGTGGACAAAATGGAAGGATATGTTAAAATATATAGAGAACAGAAAAAAAGTTTTTAACTGGTTTTGTGGATTTCATAATGTTCCGTTTCTGTTCCGGAACAGTTGGAGAAATCTTTTTTAGTTTCCGTTTCCGCTCCTCATAAAAGTCCGTAAAACTCTGTTTTCGGTTTCGTTCCTTGAACCGGTTCGGAGCCCTGGTTTAAAAAGTCTTCTATAGGTAAGGTGGATTTCCCTAATGTGGGCCACTGCCTAATGTGGGACACCTAAACTCCAGTGGCTTTGGCACCTCCCAAACCCAAAGAATGTCAGTAAAATTGTGACAAAAGCAAACTATGTTAATGTGTCTAACATTAAGCTCAACTGTTTCATGTCTCACATTAGGTAAATGACTGTCCCACATTAGGAAGTTGCAAAAAAAGGCCCACATTAGGGCAATCCACCCTACACCGCTCGATATCTTGATTCTCTTCAGATTCTTCATTGTACATTTGGCTCCACCCCTCGCCAGGGCCAGATAGATTCTAAAGGGAAAGGGGGCACCGTCGGCAGAGTCCTGAAATTAGAGTAGCTAGGATGCGTTTCATTTTATTTCTTCTAGGCTATCACCTACAAAAGACCTCGGGAAAATACTTTCAGGGAACGAGTAGACGGCTAGGGGGTTTCTCAAAGCCCCCGTGATGGACTGGAACAATCCTTATTGCAGTCGGGTAGACAGCTTCATCCAGCCCCATACACTCTTGTGCTGACGGCTTAGTCTCACTTGCACCCAAAGAAAATAACAGTAAAATAAAGAACAGAATAATTTTTCACAACTTGTGACAGGGAATGATTGTCCCAACCCAGTCAGTTTTGTTACCTCCAGACTCAAGGCTCAAAGTTTCTTCACGCAGCTGTTACTAATCTTCTTTCTAAAAACTAACTTAACGTAAAGAACTTGGTTAGGTAAAAAATAAATAAATGTGAATTTAATCTTGGAATATATACTTCATACTTTCAATGATGGTCAGCAGCCAACACTATCCTCTAGGCTGGCTCCACTACAGCACACCACCACAGCCATTTAATGATATTGTTATTACATCCCTGAAGCCGCCGTGTAAGGTCTTTCGTGTTGAAAAAAAAACTGTTGCATCCTACAGAAAGCATGGCTCCACAATATTTCAGGGGTTTATTAAAGCTTCTATCACGTTTGGGGGATATTTATTTAGCAGCCAAAGACGGCTGTAAAGTTTTACCAATGGGAATTAAAGCCTTACAAAATATATCACATCTAGTCATAAAATATGCTCCCACTTGCCTTCAGTTGAGGAAATATTTGGTTTATCTTGAACATCAATACTGGTATTCTACTTTAAACATCAGCCCAGATTGCTCTATAATGTTGCAAACAATGTCCAAAAGCTGTCATATCTTGGCAGCTATCAAGGCATTTAATCTCACATCCAACAAAAGAGAACATTTACAATGCGGATGCCGAGTGGGTTAGACCTGAACTAATTCATCTAAAAAATGTTCAGTCATTATTTGTGATGGATGACTATAAACAGGGAAAATGATGGAACATCTTGTCAAATCAACACCAGCCAGCAACAATGCATCAGCTGGCAGTACATTACATAAGCAGAACAACTCGAACCACTGACGATGCGAGCACATTGATTTTAGGCCTCGGATTTTGGACTCTAAATTTGTACAAAAACTGACTGGAAATAGGTTTACAACATTTACACAGGACGTGGGTATTTTACCCAGGGTGAGTTCTACTGGGGATACGGTTGATGGTCAGCGAGGTTTGTGGTTGTGATGTCATAGAGGTCGGTAATGGGGTCTGACAAGGTTTGTGATGTTACAGGTGTTGTGGCGTTTATCCGTGCAGCTGGGGCCCCCCTCCGACACTTTTGAGTGCTGATTCAGACAGTCGTCGGCCCGTGCAGTAACCCTGTGGTGTCAATAGCCGTGGCGGACGCGGAGGTTGAGAGCCAGGGCCTTTACATCAGCGGGGCCTTGGTTTCTTGATCTCTCTCGGGCTCTAGTCGCGTAGATTGTCGCTTTTGCTGGACGCCCCAGGGGAAATCTTAAAATACATCATTACATGTTCTGAATACAATTGTAGTGTTATGAACTCCTGAAGCTTGGGATGAAATGCCAAGTGTTATCAGGGGTGCAAGGATTAGTCGATTAATCGGTGACTAATCAATTATAAAATTAATCGACAACTAATTTAATAATCGATAATCGGCAAAGAAATTATTAGTTGTTATTGTCAGCTGTTTCAAGCTAATGTTTCCCCCATTTATCCACACACATTTGATATTCATAATTTCTGAAAATATGAAAATATGAAACATTAAACGGACATAATTAATGAAAAATATGAATGAAAATATTCCGCTGACATGAAATGAGTTTCTCTCAGAGGAAGTAACTTAATATTTGTAGGTTTCAGTTGGTTAAGAAGGGGAAAAAAAAAGATTAGATTTCAAGACAAGATTAATTTCTTGTAACTCTTTGCTCGCTGTGAGAATTTGGGGTATTTTTGAAGGAGAAACTATGCAGACTATTAAAATAATCGTTGTGTTATGATCAAATCCATGCTCCTTGTTTAATAAACCATCCATTCATGCAAGTTAAACACAGGTACTGGAACTCAACACCGTAACCCCCCCCCCTCATCCCAACCCCTGCTCCCACTGATTACCCTGCTGTGAACTGATTGACCTGCTCCAACGAGCTGCTAAGTTGCATTAAGAACGTGTACCTGGCTCCCTTGATGTTAAGTTTGGTTCTTTGTGCCGGTACCAAAAATAATTCCTAGTCTGTGACTTGTTCATTCACAATGGCAATAATGGCGATTCTGAAATCCCATTGTGACTCATCGCCGCAATTATTAATAACCAACGTAAAATCCTGTATAACACCAGTGACGGGCTGTCGATCCAACTTTAAAAAGTGATGCAAACGTTGATCTGAAGTTCTGCTGTAGAAGTATGAATTTTTTGCTGCATTTTCAATATCAATATTTTATTTTATTATTATTAATTACATATCTACTTTCAGAGCTGCACTTTTCATGCTACAGAAAACACAAATAAGAAGTAGTAGGTAGTAGTAGTAGTAGTGATACTCTTCTTTACATTGTAAGTGATGTTGTGGAGGTATAACTTGTAAATTGTTTGTATAAAAATGGCTGAAAGAGTAAAAAAAATCATCAGTTAAGCAACTGATGCACTAATTTTTCGACGCTCAATTATACCATTATGATATTAATTTATATCAAAAGACAAGACACACAAATGGTTTTAGAAGTCTCCCCACAGTCAGGCTCTGTGTTATTGGTCAGGACTCGAAGCAGAGCGTGCGCCGGGCGAGTGCCTCCCAGTTTCTTTGTTTCATCCGACTTGTGCAGTCATTATAGAATGTGACTACTGCTGAGTCAACATTAAAAGACCCGAGCATCAAAAGCACGTCTGGGTTTGACCTCCAAAACCCCTGCAGTAGGCACTATGCAGTCCCCCCACTCCACAACTGGAGAAGAAACTGTTTAAAACTTGAAGGAATACTAACTTTCCTTAGAATCGGAGATGAACTATTACTATTCCAGGCACCCTGTTCATTTTTGGTGCCATGTGGAGTTCTATCCAATCATATTGGAATCGGCAAATATCCACCCACTGGAGTGCATTAGGCCACGGTGCTGCCCATTCATTTCTAATGGCCTATGTTCCTAATTCCAAATTTCAATCAGAATTATTGACGCTAGTTCAGAGTCTTACAGCTTGGGGGGAATCACACCAAGACCACCGTTACAGACTCTGTGGGCGATCTCATTTAAAAGGGAGAAATTTCACACTTGAGTTCTCGGAGGGAGAAAAATGGCACATCCGAAAAGCTGTTCATCTCCATGAAAGAAGGTACCAATCAACTTATTCTAACCCCACTGCTTCAGGTCCGAGCACGGTTTCAGTGCGACCTTCAGTGGTTAGGCTGCTATATCAAGCACATATACAGTCTTGTGCCTGTGACTTTGGTTCACAGCACGTACAGTGTTCGCATCCCTGCACGAGCATGTGCTGCAGCTCAGCTTTCCCCACTCTTTCAGTCCCCTTTCATGCTAAACCCATCAATATAATACATTGTATTATGTTGGTATTGACAATATAATACATTGTGCCTGCACCAGATAAATAACTTTTTTTTAAAAAGTGTCGTCTGTGCTGGCTTTGTGGCGCAGTCGTTAAAGACACCCGCACCCAGGAAAGGTATGGTGCCTTTTGACTTACGCACGGGCAGCGTCGCAAATTCTCCTCCCCTTGCCGAACTTTCTGCAACGTCTTCCGCCGATCTCTCTCGCCCCACTTTCACAACTAACCCTGTCAATAAAATGGCTTACGCCAGGAAACAGAAATGTCGTCCCAGCCGGTGAGCGATTTACACCATGTTAGCTTCTGGGCTCATTGCACCATTTTTTGAACCCAATTCCCCGCACAAAAAAAACGCTCAGTGGTATTCATAAGGAGATGAGCAGGACAGACATATGCTTGATAATCAAAGACTAGGAAAAAAATGGTCAGGACATCCCAGATGGCATGGAAATGTTTTAGTCGTTTTATTATCAGTGCTCATAGACAGGCTTTCTGGCGCACAAAAACATCAGCAAAGAAAGCAGAGTGTGTCCGGTCAGACCCAAACACTTTACTCAACTATCGTGTCGCCGTTTAACCCACTAGCTTTTGTTCTAGGCAGGGAAATGGTCGATGTGCAGTTCACGAGGAAAAAACTGGGTGGGAAAGTCTGGGGACGAGGACTCATTGGGTCCTAGTGTGTGTTTCACTTTCATTTGAGCGACATTTTGGTTGTGATCATGCTCATGGGTGCGTAGGATGCATTTTACACTGAAGTTTGACGTCACAAAATGTTTTTTTTTTTAAAATATTCCCCACACTGCATCATCCTGCATCCTTTTGCACAAGGACTCAACGAGTCCTAAAAGTGGTCAAGAGTTGATAAACCGATGCTTCAAACTAAGTAATCTTAGTTCACCAAGACGCCCAGTTCCTGGGTGAACTAGATTTTAGATGTACTCCAACAGTCTCCGAGGTAAGGTTAATCCCATCACTGTCCCCAACCTCAACAGGAATGGGTGTGATGGTCTGCAAGCCTAGTATAAAAGACAGTGGGCTAACCAGGCTTTACCACACAACGCAAAGGGCAAACAGCAGGCGACGGCGGGCTTGTTAGCCACAAAGCGTTTCTTTCTGGGGAGCCAAATAAAGAACAACACATCCTAAAATCGGGGTTTGGGGGTTCAACAGACTTCAGCAACTCTGACAGTTCTTGCTGCTGACCTGTTGCTAGAACAATATTACACTAGTGAGTGTATGCTGTTGAGTGCACTATGAGTGAGTGCACTATATGAGGGGAGGGGGGTTAGGGAGTAGGGGATAGGGAGCGATTTGGGCCACGGCCACTGTCTCTGTGACGTCATTGATTCAGAAGTGCAAGCACAACAGATTTGAGAATGAATTTGCTTCTGCAGCCATTAGCTGCGTCTCTGGACGAAGGTCTGTGTTGATTGTTGCTTGGGTTATGGGTTATGTTGGATACCAAAATCCTTCAGGGATTACATCTCCACTGGTAAAGTTATCAAATCAGTCTCATCGAAAAAAGGTTCCTGATGTTGTGTTAGAATGGAGGGCAAAGATCCTCTTCTGTTTCAAGGTCAGTATGTTGGATCACACTTTTACACAACATTTGGGGGTCCAGTCAGACATCTGTGAAAATTGCTACCATGAAAATGTCATGAAGGAGTTGATCGACTTGCCTTCGATTGATTGCTTTGAGAGATGAACAGGTCTACAGTCCAACCACATTCACTCTCCGGTCACAACTCCCAAGGCCATATTTGTCGTCCTGGAGTGGTAGTTGGCTAAAAGCCTTCAGCACAGGAAGTCCTAATAATCGTTCATGACATTCATATGGTTGAAAAAAAAGGAAAGAAGAGTAATTCATATTAAATGACGTGCACGTCAATGCAAAAGTCTGACTCCTGAAGTCGGTCTCCGAGACGTAGAGACGGCAGCACAAGTCAGAGAGAACGACTGATTGCCGGAAGGAGGAAGGGAGAGAGAGAGGTAGTGATACAGAGGGTAGCAGTAGAGGGACAGAGAGAGCAGAGATAAAGAACAAATGGTAGATGAAGGGGAGGTGGTAGATAGAGATGGAGCAGTGGAGAGAGAGGAGAGAGAGAGAGAGAGAGAGAGAGAGAAAGAGAGAGATCAGTGAGGAGTGGTAGAGAGGTAGACAGAGGGTAATTGTCGGGCCGCTCAGTATTTCTTGAATTCCGCATCATCGGGCGGACTCACTTCAACTTTTCTCTTGCCGACGTCCTTCCAATTAGTGCTGAGGACCGTACCACCAGACTCCATCTGCGGGAATGAGCAAATGAGAACACCTTCATCCTTGCAAGGCAATGGTGGAATTCCTGGCAGGGCGCGAGAATCAAATTGATGAATCCCAATAGCTGCGTTTGTCTCGCAGTTCAGCAGTATGTGGATCTTATAGAAACAGGTGCGATACAGGTGCTTAACTTGCACGAGGAGTTCCTAAGAAATTGTAAACGACACCAATACCAACAGAATCTTGCGGTTGCTAGTAAAGCTTCTCTCACAGAAAGAGAAACACACACATGTCTGAACGTGTATTATGTCTACAAGTTGTACGCTGAAATAAAATGCAGCATGATACGGGAATCTGAGAGTTCTGCACCCATCGAAAACAACAGTCAATAGGTGCATACAGCTAGGGGTGTTCGATCTTGAAAAAAAAGTAGATCACGATCTTGTGAGTGCATATCACAATCTCACGATCTTATCACGATCTTGGATTTTTATATATATATATACATACACATACACATACACACACACACACACACACACATACATATATATATATATATATATATATATATATATA
>OMKY01208206.1:0-26034 GCA_900302395.1 Bregmaceros cantori
ATATCACAGTTAATGTCACACAACATATCCAACACTTTCAATTCAGTATTAAATATTACAACTATTTACAGAAGTAAATAGTTGTGTGTCGGGACTCGGGAGACTTACCGCTTCTGTAGTTCTGTGGCAATCTGTGTTGCCGTGGTTCACCCCGTGCCGTAGCCCGGGGTGAACCGCGGCGCTCATCTACCCTCGTCCAGAATTTCAAAACTCCAAGCAGTAAGAATCCACCAACAGACGTCAGAAAACGATACTCGTCGCATGCGGCCAGTGTTTTTGCCATTTGTCATCCACGTCTCTCGTTTCGATCGCTGTGTTTACATGCAATATGGTCACACTATAGCACACTACTACAGTTTCACGTCTAGATATAAATAGCGGGTCTCACGGCAGCCATCTTGCATAAGATCAGCCCGATCGGGGCACCTTTTAAATAGCGGCAGAAAAATAAGTAATTCCGAGCGCTGTTTACTTGCAATATCACGTCACACTAGCGCAACGGCGACTGTGAGTTATGCACCTATAGTAGTAGACGAGTCTCGTGGCCGCCATCTTAGGACCGATCAGATCGACGCCTTTCAATTAAACTAGCAGCTAGCTAATTGAATGGAAGGGAAAACTAGAAAATGTCAAAACAGACTCTCCTGTCATCCTTTTTCCACGATCCTTCCAAGAGGTTAAAATCAGCCACCACGGAGGAAACAGACAAAGACAAAGATGAGTCTGGAATTAAAAGCTGTTATTGGGCATTTCTACAGCTGCATAATGGAGTGATAATAATAATAATAATGAGAAGAATAATAAGAAGAATAAGAAGAAGAAGAAGATAGTGTAATATTAGCTGTCATAATAATAATAATACTCGCGTTGGGTGATATTAGACCTAATTTAACACATTTAAGGTGTATTCCACTCCAGGGTAAGCCTATTTAAGAAACTGGCCTATATTTTTGTTCTCTTCTGAATTATTTTAATTCTCCTGTTTTTTTTAATATAGGTAGGCTTATATTGTTCCCTCTATTAACATAACCTGCATAAAGACCTAAAGTCTATGTAGGAGTTTTAAAGTAGGATGAAAGTGTCTTTCCAGCGCAGCATTATGCCGGACACCTGGTTGATTAAAATGCATTAAAATGCATTAAATAGCATCTAAAAAACTCAAAATTTTCTTCTAAGTATTAGGATGCAATAGCCTACTCTTTCACGTTACGTATAACATTGGTTTTTCACCGAAGCATACTATTACTACTTATTATTGCTCAGTATTCAAGAATTGGTGGGTGACTGGGAAAGGCGACCGGCATTGGGTGCAACATATATTGAATGTGCTCCAGCAAAGGACGGAGCAAATAATGAAACGATGAATCCTTGCTGATTGGTCTATCAACAAATTAGTTGGTACCGAGTTCAATAATTGATCGTCATTGATTAATCAGTTGCAACTTTAATGCAATACAGTACATATCCATACACACCTCTGGCTCTCCGCAATCAGCGCCACGTGGACGACGATGTCGTTCTCGACAGGACCCTGGAGTTAGAGGAAGAAAAAAAAGGTACAGTCAACCATCACTCACGTGGCGCACACACCCACGTCGACCTGAGTTTGTGCACGTTTTGCACTCCGCAGCAAAGCAATTTTCAAGCGAGACATTGACAGAGAGTCGAGAAGAGAGAGAAGAACTACTGAGACAGATGGTGAGATAGAGACACAATTGCTTTAAGTGCTTTATAGTGCATCGCCGCGTGTGGGTTGTGTCAGGGAGCAAGGAACGTGGTGGATAGGAAGACAAGTCCAATGTTTGTGGGCTTGGGTGTAGCCGGGAAAAAGTAAAATAATATTATACCAAAGCTTGCAATTATATACATTTTATATTTAAAGTAATTTACACAGCATATGTCATGCATTTCATATTAATCTGGCGTGGGTGGCTCTAGTATGTTATGGTTTCTTTATTTTATCCCCGAGGGGAGCCATCCTCTTTTCACTCCACTTCCTTCTGGTAGGAGGTTCCGGTCCATCAGAATCAAAACCTCACGTCATAAGAACAATTTCTATCCCGCCGCCATGCGGCTACTGAATGCCACCAAGTAGGCTAATCTCATGCCCCCTGCATGGAACACTTCAAGTTCTCCCGTAACTACCCCTGTATATACACAGTGTGCAGAATTATTAGGCAAGTTGTATTTTTGAGGATTATTTTTAATTATTGAACCACAATTATGTTCTCAATCAACACAAAAGACTCCTAAATATCAACGTTTCATATTTTTGGAAGTTGGTGTGTTTTTTTTTTTTAGAATGGGGCATTTTAGGAGGATATCCCTTTTTGCCGGTAATTATTACTGTGCAGACTTATTAGGCAACACAATGAAAAAACAAATTTGAAAAAAAAATACCCATCTCACTTGTTTATTATCACCAGATGAACCAATATAACAACTCAAAATGTGAAAATAAGCACTTGCAGCATTCAAAAACAAAACAAAGAAAACAAACACAAATCAGCATTAGAGCCACCTTTCTTTCTGATGACACTCAAAAGCCTTCGATCCATGGATTCTGTAAGTTTCTGCATCTGTGTGCGATCCACATTGCGTGCAGCAGCCACCACAGCTTCCCAGACACTGTTTAGAGAGGTGTTCAGCTTTCCCTCCCTGTAGACCTCACATTTTATGAGGGACCACAGGTTCTCGACGAGGTTCAGATCAGGTGAACAAGGGGGACCAAGTCATTATTTTTTATTCTTTTAGGCTTTTTCTGGCCAGCCATGCTGTGGTGTATTTTGACGCATGTGATGGAGCATTGTCCTGCGTGAATAGCATGTTTCTCTGGAAGGATGGTGACTCCTTCCTGTACCACTGCTTAAAGAAGGTGTCTTCCAGACACTGGCAGTAGATCTGGGAGTTGAGCTTCACTCCATGATCAACCCCGAAAGGTCCCACAAGTTCATCTTTGATGATGCCAGCCCATACCAATATTCCACCTCCACCTTGCTGGCATCTGAGTCGGTACGGAACTCGCTGCCCTTTACTGATCCATCCTCGGGCCCATCCATCTGGCCCATCAAGGCTCACTCTCATTTCAACCGACCAAAAAACCTTTGGGAAATCAGTCTTCAGATATTTCTTGGCCCAATCTTGGCATTTTATCTTATGTGAACTGTTCAAAGGTGGTCTCTTTTCGGCCTTCCTTACCTTGGCCAGGTCCCTCATCACTCCACACCTTGTGCTTCTAGACACTCCAGATACGTTACAGCTGTTAAATAAGGCAGAACTAGTGGCTAATGGCATCTTAGAAGCTTCACGCTTGATCCTTCTCAGTTCATGGGGAGTTATTTTGCGTCTTCTCTTTTTGACTCGCTTCTTGCGCTCCAGTTGGCTATTTGCCATGAACGTCTTGATTGTGCGATGATCCCAAAAGCTTAGCAATTTCCAAACTGCTGCACCCCTCTGATAGACATTTAACAATCTTTGACTTTTCAGAGTCTGACAAAATGGGACAGAAAAGAGATCTGACAAAGGAAAGGAAGCTGCCAAATAATTAAGCACACCTTATATAGGGTGTTGGTGTCATTAGGCCACACCCCTTCTCATTACAGAGATGCACATCACCTGATTTACTTAATTGGTAGTTGGCTTTCAAGCCTAAAAAGCTTGGAGTAGGACAACATGTATGAAAAGGATGATGTGGTCAAAATACCCATTTGCCTAATAATTCTGCACAGGGTGTAGACTGCTGAGAACTAACTGACCTGCTCCAAGAGCTGCGGAGTTGCACTAGGAGTATACCCTGCTCCAGCACTAATAACTTATTGACGCATGTCCTTGTTTGTTGTTGTTGTTGTTTTTTTCCAATATTATTATTTTGTTATTCTTTGCCGTTTAAACTTTATTCTCTGCACCCGTACCAAAAATAATTCCTAGTCTGTCACTTGCTCATTGACAATGGCAATAAAGATGATTCTGATTCTCATATTTTGCCACAATAGCCAAATTGACAACAGCACAGTACAGGGCCATGCACAAGAAATATAGATAACAAAATATATATGGAAATCAGAGACAGAGCTAGCAGTGTTCGTTATGAAATGTAACCACAGCTGGCACAAATTACGGCGCCGAACCATATTAATGGCGCTGTGTTTTAGATCACACCGTCCGTAGTGCCACGAGTTCTACCTCCCCTCGCCGGCTTTTCTGCGATGTCTACCCCTGATGTCCTCAACTCTGTTTCCAACCAATCCTTTCAATTAAAATGGAGAAACAGCGCTGAGGCTGAAAAAAACGAAACGAAAGAATCTTAATTATCACGTTCAAATGTTTAACACTTTTGAATATTATTTAAGGTCTTACTTTTAGAATTATGAATGTAATGCCTTTCAAGGTTTTTTAAGGGACGCGGCAACCTTGTGCATGTACAGGCGTCTATGTGAGTGTGCGTGGCTTCATGTGCTACGTGATCAAGGCGGGAGTTGGAGCCATCCAGACCTGATAATGCTGCCCTTGGCTCCGAGACAGGCTGGTAAATTACTGGCAGAACACATGGTGAGTGTGTGTGTGTATTGGACAATGCTTAGGTCGATGATTGTGTGTGGGTGTCTGTCACACACGGCTAGGTGCTGCAAAGTCGACAGGACACCACACCATTTGAAAAACAGTGGGACTCGGTGATCAAGTTGGCTCCCCCAACGACTGTGGATCAGTCTCGATGGTCACACACACACACACACACACACGTCAGTACAAACGCCATCGACAAAATGTGTGAATATGTGTGGGCTGAATGTCGGTCTAATTCATTTGTTTTTTTTCATCCTATTGTCTGTTTTCAATAGCAATCTCTTCTTCCATATTACTGTGTTTTTGCTTCTTTTCTATGGCCACGCGTGGCGTCACTACGAAGAACGGCGATCGTTCACCCGTTAATAATAATGAAGTACGACTATTATGTTACTTGTAGGCTACAGAAATTCAGCAAAATTGAATCATTGTTCATTTTGCCATTTTCAACAACTCAAAAAAATTCATTCATATCTGTGCTCAACCTTTTCAGTTATCCAGGGGACAAACCAACGTGACCAAAAACATAACCTGCTCCGCCCCAGCGCTGGTAATAACAACTTAAAAAGTACAGCATATAATACTGATAAGCATAATCATACCACAAAGAACAACAAAGAGATGGATACATCGGACTATGAAAAAAAACATCTACGAAAAAAAGTATGAACTAATAATAATATCAATAATGAATAATATTATTAATAATAATACATTTCTTCAAAAAGAAACAAAAATCAGTTAGCTGGGTTGCTCTGTCGTGTGCAGTGCATTTTATTATAATTTCCAAGGCAGTTTGCAGTGCCACACCACAGGCAAGGCTCAGAATCGTTCCAATGCAGACATTTCAACAAATGTGCCTCCAACAGAACTGTGTCAAGTACACAGCAGGGGTTCTCAAAGTTTTTCACTCTGAACCCAAGCTTTTTATAGTGCAAAATGTACTGATGGATTAGTGTAAAGTAAAATAAGCAGAGGTAGACAACCCAAACACAGGATTTGCGTCTCTGGACAAGGATGATCAACATTGGTGCACATTCTGCTACAAGCTGAGATAGTGAAAACTGATGGGTGTGATTTGCACTAAGTTCAGGTGCAGTTGTAGATAGATTCAGTTTCTGCAGCAGCAACCCATCTCACCTTGGCTGCTCAGAATATAAACACACATGCACAGATGTACGTGCGTGGGTGACACATCCGATTTTGACCTACAGTATCACAGAAAGACAATAGCTGTGTATCTGATTTATTAGCATGCAACGTATCCGTGCGTGTGTGTGTGTGTGTGCACCCACGTCTCACCCATCTGTTGTCTGAGAAAGTGGACGAGGGGTCACCTTCTTATTGCGAGAGAGGGGGATCACCCCGGTACATTATGCACCATTGTCCTAGTGTTCAACCTCTGGTCCTTACAAGCAGTACACACACCGCCCCCATCTGTAATCATAAGCCTTCACCGTGTCATGTACTGGGTAGGGGAAAAAAACAACGTGGTCGGTTGACCCTGTAGTGAAGATGCAACAATGGGCCATTTTCACAGATGTGAGCACTACGGATTCACCATTATAGAATTGTCCTTAGCTATTTCAGTGACGCAGACACAGGCATCAAACAGAAAAAGCTCAGCTTGGACATCTGTTCCAACGACCGGGGCTCTGGAGACCAGAAGGTTGGTGGTTCGAATCCCCGCTCTGACAGCCTCCACACCAGAGTGTCCTTGGACAATTTTTTGGGCCTTGGATAATTTCCCGTTTGAGATTACTAGAGCTAGAGTATAAAAAATAAAAACATACTTACAGACAAAGACGTCAAGAGATACATTTTTAGAATGTAGAAACCCAATCATCATTTCTACTAGAAAGTAGAGATCTCCTTCTTTACATTTTAAGTCATCATGCTCAGATGTCATTCATAGAGAATATTGGGAGGACCTTCAAACATTAGTGCACATTTTAAGTTTTAAGCTATGTTTAAGTTATTTTCTCATTTTATTGTCAGCGTTACAGTGAAAGGGGGATGAGAGAGTGGGGACGAGCTGACGTGCAGTGCATGACCGCGAGGGGAAGTGATCTCATGGTGCGGCATGTGCTGTGATCTAATCCATAACAACAAGACTATGTATGGGGTTGGCTTGAAGCAGTGGTCAGCTGTGTGGTCTGTGAGACTAAGCCACAGGCACACGAGTGCGGGGTGTGGGATGAGGCGTTCTAACCCACTGCACCACACAGCCAGCCTCTAGAGTGTGCATTCTTGTTTTTTTTTAAGGCCACACATTTGACACAAACACACACACACACACACACACACACATTGAGGAACGGTGAAGAGAGAGGAAAGAAAGTGGGACACGGAGAATAATGATAGAGAGAATAAGGGGAAAGAGGGAGCAGGAGGCTGACAAATAATGACAGAGAAAGAGACGGTGAGCCAGAGAGTTATGTACACGTGCCCTCATTTCCAAAGACAAGCCCCACCAATACCAATATTGCTACAGGGGCGTGTTTGATACGTCACATGGCTGCACCCGACCGAGGGTGGCTCCACTGACCTGCTGCCGCACAGCTCCCCGCCAGGTTGGCATGCTGCTTGTTCTTCTCCCCATTAACCTTGCTGTCACACTCGGCTAGTAGCAAGAGTGCTGCTACATATGTATGTACGTTTGCTTGTTGGGTTGAGTAGTAGATACATGTAATGAGTAAACAGTGATCGCATTATCTGTATATGTGGACCACTGGTGAAGGACGACGGATGGAAAATAGCTTCCTTGTGATGGAGAATTGATATATTAATGTGAATAAAAGATGTTATTAATTGATGTGATGTGAATATGTGATTTAAAGAAGATATATGAATGTTATTAATAAAGAACTCATGTTGATGTGAAGCTAATGCATTTAATATGGATGAAAAGTGTTATATAATGTTGTACAAATAAGAAACCTGATTCTGTGCTGCTGACATCTGTTAGATAGACCATGTGTCATGAACTCTGGTACACTTTGCAAATTTGGGCCTGACAGCAGAAATGTCAGAGTGACCTGTCCCTGGGCACTCGAAGCTAATCGATACTTTAAGTGACGCACCAACAAGAACATGCGTCATTGCAAATATTGCTACAGTAATATCAACATTACATAAGCCTTTTGCTGAAAGTTATAAAAACTGCTGCATTTGTAAAGAATAAACAACTCTTCTTCACGGCCCCGAGCTGACTGTCTCCGTGTGGAATCCTTCTGCTTCTATCTGAGCTGGTGAGATGATTGAATGACATGGCCTTGTTAAACTTCAGATGGCGTTATCCTTAAGAAGTAGCTTTTCTACTTCACTGCACATCTTGCAATCTTGCAGAGGCACACTCAAGAAATAGTTCCCTTGTTTTCCACTAATAAAACGCCCGCATTTGATTTTTGTGTAACCAATTGAATCTCGCATAACAAGTGACATCCATACTCAAAATACGGAACCAGTTTGGAAGCAATTAGTGGCTTTAATCTGGTAGCTACTTGAGTCACTCCAAATAGTGGATTTCAGTGGGGATCAACATTGGAACGGCCGCTAGCGCTTGGACACACACGCACATGCACGGGTCACTGGCAAAGTATAGTTAATGTTAGAACAATGAAGAACATGTTTCATTTAGAATGTTCAGGGGTCTATCCCTTTAATGATTCATAATCATAATTAATGCTAATAATGGTTCACAGCACACTGCATTTTTGTTAAATAGTATGATCTTGCACAGTACTGTCTGTGTGTCCCACAGGCTGCCCGCGTACCAAAGCAAAGAAGAAAGTGCGGAGTGGACCACGGTGAAGGAGTGGACTTGGCTGTCGGATGCACTGAATTGAAGGGTCCGCGTGGTGTTCTATAATTACTGTGTTACTATAACTCAACAATATATTCACACAAAAAAACAAATCTAACTATGGATTAACTGAAAATGGAATGTCCTAGAGAGAGGTAATGCAATTGCAACTGCAACTGTGGGAAGTTGCAGGCAGTTGCACTGACCATAAGAAAGCTGGATGGGTGGACTCCCAGATGAACTCACTTGCAGGCTAACTTGTTACCTGTTGGTTCTGTGCAGATCCTGTTGTCTAATGTTTTACATGTAACTTTCAGAGTATTTTTAGCTTTATAAGATGTTGAGGGGGAAGCAAAGCCATGATTTGATACACACACCATTATGGTATATGTGCTTGTACATGTGCGTTGTGCTGTTCTAACAGACTCAGCAACTGCGGCGCACTACCTTCATTTAATCTTAATTCATGCGTCACTGTAGAGCACATTTTGAGCATGGACTGGAAAGATGTGTTGTGGTAATAAGGCAGGTGAATTTTTAAATGTACTTACAGTAGATGCTCTGGCTATGCTTTTGCATGAATAAGGAACATGCATGACTCTAGTTGTAATATAGCAATTATGTACAAGCATATTATCATGTTTCATGTTGCAATGTTTGATGGCTCTGTACAGTTTTTTTCTAAAATAAAATGCATTAATTTCATTTTCAAACTTTCTTGCTCTCACCTTGACAAAAATAATCACCATTCAATTAATAAAATTAATATCAATAATCTTCATCCTTATGCATGACATTTTTTTCATGTTGTTATAGTCAATATCGCTGCCTGAAATTGCATAGTGCTACGAGGTGCGGTAGTCTGGTGAGCCAGAACCAACACATCGTCCACGCATCGCACATAGCCACAGATCGTTATAGCCGCGTGCGATGCGTGGACGATTCGTTGCTTCGACACGAGAGTCGTGTCTCACTGCGCGAGTGCGTGATTCATGCACGTCCATTGAAACTTGTTGAAATTGGCGCGTGCACGTTGCCACGTGCCCCCACCTGTCGCAGCTCGCGGCCCACGTCATGCGGAGGTTGCCGCTGACCCCACACCTGCTGACGATTAGCCAGTTGCCGGGGATAATTAACGCGTATTCGGAATTCGGTTGTCGACTGGAAACGGATTTTATATCAACGCTGAAAAACGTATAAACTGGACGTTATTAACAATGGAAGCTAAAAGGGTCGCTTCAAACGACGGGTGAGACTTTTTAAACTAAATGAAAACAAGGACGACTTTTACAACAAAGGAACACCTGTTTTTGTGGCGAAGAAGAGGAGCATGGACTTCTACAAATAGTTAAGACCACATCGCTTTTATTGTAATCGTATAAAATTATTAGACAACATTTTGGCCTTAAATAAAATATTCATTGCGTCATGTATTTTGTTGAGCAAACGTTTTTAAAAACAATTGAGTATTTAATTTAAGGTAAAACGTGATATCTGTTTGATACACCACTAGTATGAATTGTATAACTAAGGAGGGTGCAGACTGCAAAACAAATGCGATCTATATCCACTTTCTCTCGTTCTCTATGTTTAAAGTTATAGTCGTAGACCAAGGTGGCTGCTCCCTCAAAACGCACACCGGTTCTCAATCTGACCACTAGAGGTCGATCTGTGACCAATTACCATAGACTGTATATTATCCACCCAGCTTTGCTCAACACTTTGCACATGTGAAATACAGTCAAAATCCGACTTGAAGTTACTTACCTGTGGTCACATGTTCTTCTGGACCAATGGGGTGGCCGTTTCCACTAGTAATTCCAACAGAAATGAGTAAATGGAACGGGTTGGGCACGTGGGCAGATTATTGACTCATTCGTTTGTGGGGCGCAGATCCGCACTAGAACATTTGGGTGTGGAATAACAGACCTCAAGTTACTGCCAGCCTTTTTAAATAATGTGGCAGGTGTGTGCTCCCACTGAGTAAACATGTTGAAAAGTAGTCGAAGACACGGCAAAATAAATGGCACTATCGGTGCCTTTAATTTTGATGTGTCTTTGTCTATTTTTCAACATGTCTACTCAGTAGGAACACAAACCTACCGTGTTTTTTTTTTAAATAAAGAATGGTAGTAACTGGCGGTGTGCTATTCCATACCCAAATCTAGTGTGGATTGCAAACCTGCGCCGTAGCGGTACAAAAACATAGTATTGTTAGTGCTAGCAGTTTGTGTGGCAACCCATATCAATGCAAGTGTTCGTACAGTAGCGTGATTGCGGTTGACGCCACCTGCGAACATGCCAACTACATTTCCCAGTGGCCCCTGTACCCAGAAGTCTAGTCAGCGATCTATCGGTAAGTTGGTGATTAAGTATGATTAGGTTATAGAAATGCAACAAAATGTAATCACTTTTTCTCTTGGTCATTTGCAACAACTCTGCAACATTTCATCCAGATCTGTGCACAACTTTTTCAGTTATCGAGGGGACAAACCAACACAGCCAAAAGCATAACCTGCTTCGTGGCTACACCCCGGCGCAGGTAATAATCTGCCCAACCCGTTCCATTTACTCATTCATGTTGGAATAACTAGTGGAATCAACCATCCCATTGGGCCAGCAGAACATGTGACGACATGGGTCGTAGTAACTTCAAGTCGGATTTTGAGTGTATATGATCAATATTAATGCAAAGCGTTGAGCAAACCAGGGTGAATAATGTGTAAGTTGTCACAGAGCGACCTCTAGTGATCAGAGTTTGAATCTTTTCTTTTTGTGTCACAAATTCAGCCACTCCGGTCCACTACGATGACTTTACTCAGGAAGTACGTTTCAGAGGGCGGAACAAAATGTCAGCCTCCTGGGTTTGTAAACTCGTCTATACACTTGTTTTTTGTATGTGTAATATATGAATATGTAGATGGTTGTCATCTTTTCTGCCCAATGTTGAGGTAGGGCACATTGCTAGTAGTTGGCAAGTTTGCAGATAAACCGTTCTGCAAATTAAACTAAAAAAAAAAAACATCCATGCTTTGTTATATTATTCAATGAAGTACTTATGGCTTCCCAAAGACTAGTTGCTGATCTTGCGACAGTGCTGTAATGGTGGGCTATCTTTCAGGCTTTTCGTGATGCGCAACCAAAGGAAACCTGAATGTGAGAGACAAGAACTTACGCTAGAATTGGTAAATGAAATGCACTGAGCGAATGAACGAATGAATGAATGAATGAATCACAATTTAAAGACAACCATCATGAATCAGCAGGGTTCGGTAGTAACTCATGGGATGTAATCAAATTACACTAATCTGGTTACAGAAATTGGCAACTATATTACTTACGTTTACATTTTGCCTGAAAAGGAGGATTACATCTACTTTCACAATCGTTGTGAGGCCATTGTTGTAACATGTAAATGTGCATGCAGCATAATCCATTAAATAAGGGACCACACCCACTGCCATTTGACACACCAGTCACATTTACAGAGCTCTGTTTTTCATGAAAACAAAGATCGGAACAATCTTCGGAATTCTTGCAATGTCTGACTTGCTGAATTAGGATTTGATTTAAAAGTAATCTAGAAGTAATGGAATTAATCCCTTCATTAACCATGAAATGGGATAGTGGGATTATGTTACTGATTGCAATTTTTATTGAGTATACAACTTGTAATTGTAATTGATTACTAGGAAGGCTAAAAGTAGCCTTCCTAGAGAAATGTCAGTGTGATGTTGTCTGTTCAATTTAGGCAAATAGATTCTCCTGTTACAGTTTAAGTGCTCTGCTATGCCCATAGACTGTATAGAAAGTAGACGCAGCGTGCGTGACGTCATGCCATAGCAGTGAACGGCGGGCAATTTGAAGCTCGAACAAAGAGCCAATGGAAGCTGACATTGTTGAGAAAGTACCCGTATGTTGGGGCGGTCCAGGGAAGTTGGGGGATACCCGTTTCTAAATATGGAGCTATGGGCGTGTTTGGGGACACCCCGTTTCCAAATATGGAGCTAAGGGCGTGTCTTATATGTAGTCAGCTCTATAGTAATAATTTAATAAAATACAGGTACTGTGATTTGTGTACATATTTTCAAAGTCTATATTTTTACCTTAAATTAGAAGTGCATGTAAAGAGAACAATGCCTAATGATGTCACGTATAGCTCGGAATAACATCCCTTTCAGTGGTAACTGCCAGCCGAGCATAGCATGCTAGTTAACATCCCCAGTTTCCGCACTGTGACAAAAATGAATGACAAGACTGCGCCCGGGGTTGGCACCGTGCTGCAAGGATAGCTTGGTTATTTGTAGCAATATTATGATATCATTAGGCAGTTAGATTAGCTTAGGTTTGATATGGACATCACATGATACATTGGACAAACTAGATGCACTGCATGAGTGTTTGTAGCACGAGTGCTAATTTTCAACACCTGTCCACAGGAGGCGCTACCAGTGGTACAGGGAACAGGTGGTTTCGCCACAGGTTTTCACACATGCAGTAGTTTCCCCAGAGAGAGAGAGAGAGCGAGAGAGCGAGAGAGAATTGCATTCACAACTGGAACGATGTGCGATACGTGGACGATGCATTGAGTCTGGCTCACCAGGCTAGGAACAATACAGTCACCATTTGTGGAAGCTCTCTACACAAGGCCCTCTATAGACGAGTTTATGTGCGAAACACACTCGCTTCTGTTGGTAGTGGCGGCGGAACGAGGAAAAACGCACAAATCGCACACCAGTTCAAAATCCGACCACTGATGTCGGCCTGTGACCAGTTACACATCACCCGCCTTGCTCCGTTCATAATTCTACACAAGTATTGATGAAATAGTCAAAATCCAACTTGAAGTTACTCACCGAGTGGTCACATGTTCTTCTGGACCAATAGGCTGGCTGCTTCTACTAGTAATTCCAAAAAGAATGAGAAAATGGAACGGGTTGCACTGATTATTAAATCATGCGTTTGTGGGTCACAGATACACAGAACGAAGTTACCATCACCATCCATTTTAAATAACACGGTAGGTGTGTGTTCCCATCGAAAAGACATGTTGAAAAATAGTTCAAAACACATTCCAGTTACATTCAGAGTACAAATTTAACCGGAAGTACCCCCCAAACGTGTCTATATAGGGTAAAAATATAGTCTGTTGAAAAATGTACTTACAAAGATTGCAGGAGAGAAATTATTCCCGGTGTACCAGTCATTGTACCCACTGCCCAGAGCTAACAATAGCATAGTGCTCGCTGGCCACACACCCCACTCTCTGCGAAATTAAAAAGAAATTAATAACACAAAATCTGGCTGTTTGTACAATTATAACCTCCCTTACACAATTAAGACGGGGCATACCGGCAATACAAATTAAAATGGGAATTTGGTCCACACATTAAATAGGTTAAAACAGGCTGCTAAAATTGCAATTTGTAAGCGAATTCCAGGTTTTTTTTTCTGAGACCAGACACTGCCAAAACCAATGCGTAAGTAAGCTTCAAATACTGGCGCTACCGTGACGGCCATATTTATATACAGCCTATGGCTATGCCTCAAAAAATTAGAGTAAGAAGAGTATTTTCAATATTCCACTTTGGAAGGAGAAAACATTCAACACTCCCAGTGTCTATGTTAAAGTTGTAATAGTACCATAAGGTTCTGTAACAGTTATGGCAACAATTTTTGCAACTGAACTACTGAATGCTGAACATGGTTATTCATGCAATTATTATTTTGGAGTACAACAATTGGGTTTGCTGGAGTTAACCACTGAAGACAATTGTTTGAACCAGGATCATGTACCAAATGTAGTCTTCCTGGGTTAGTTATTGAATAAAAAATTAATAAAAATGACAGTTCATTAGCTTCTTGAAATACTGTGACTTCCAGTAGGACACAAGAGTGGGTGCGCATACAAGGCCTCCTTAGAGAAAGCCCATGTCCCTCAAAGCCAGGTCAACGTTCTGCACCAGAACTGGAGCCAGTTTCAGTAAACTCTCATCTCGAATCAGGTCGCTCCTCTTCTGTTTCACATCTTTCCGGCGCCGAACGTGTAAGAGACGGCCCACCTCTGGTCCAATCTAGAATAAAAAAATGATGAAGTATTTCGTTAAAAGGCTGAAGGGATCTAGCATTTTTCCACCATAGCATTAACCATCCCGGACATACCAGTATTTTCCCCAATATGGCTGACACTGTTTTTGCTCCATGATTTAATCTCTGCCCATTGAAAAACCAATGGGTGATGTCTACTTTTATATACAGTCTATGGTGGAAACTTATGGATTGAAAACCCGTCTTCAGCAGAGAACTAGGGTGAAGCTAACTAAATGTTAGTCTGCAATCTTCCGAGATAGGGAAAACGATAAGATATTATTCACAAAGACACCTTTACTGTCCGTCCTCCGGTGTAGAATTGCTGTATATGGTGAACTCCCATCTGTAGAACACTGCGCGGATCCAAGATGAATTTGCCAGTGATCTGTAACCCGCTGTAGTCCTTTTCCTTCAGGACGTGTAATAAGACGTTGATGCCAGGAACTTTCATCCATTCGGTGCGGTTGTACCTGTGGCCAAAAATGTGAACAGGCTTAAAAACTGAGCCCTGCTGGTGGTTTTCTGACTAATGTGAATTATTTTTATCATATTATATTTATTTATTTCCGAGCAAACCAACAACCGAATTTGTCTCCTCCGTGCCGCTACTTTACTAGACTTTGTTTAAGTTGCATTGGTTGGATGTTTAGCGAATCTGATTACTGGGATAAGCTTTGCTTTACGGCTAAACCACATATATTTATTACAATAGTGTTTTTAAAAACATTGACATTCTCCAGCACTTACTTGTTGTTTTCTGGTTCCTCAATTGGGAAGACATTGTTTGGGAAGTAGAAGTTGACCTTCTTTCCGTGGGTTCTCGCCAGACTGGACATCATTGTTTCAAAGGACCTGTCTGAAGTGACAATTATCCTCATGAGATACAAGTCCACACTGAAGTCACCTAAAATTAATTCCAAGGTGCCAAGACAAAGACAACTTTCCTTCGTCATACAATTATTTAGATATCCAATTATAAAGATGTCTAAGTATAACCCCAATAGGGCTGTTGCATGTTGACCTCACAGCTTGGCTGCGGCAGACATTTTGCTGGTATCATTGCGGTCAGATGAACAGGTGTGCGATATTTGCTTAACATTGTCCGCTTAAAAGTCTTCTATTATTGATTTTATCCAAGGCAATATGCTATCAATCGCCAGAAGATGGCAGTCTAACTATGTTGTTGTATTATTACTCCTCTTAACTATGGGTGCATGCAAAACCAAGGGCTGGGCCAGGAAAATTGTCTTTCTACTAAGGTTCACCCTTAGCACCCTTACAGCCGCAGAAGTTTGCTGACTGAACTAGGTAACTTGTTTTTCAATGTTTCCAACCTGTGGGCAGTATGACTTCATCTGGATCATGCATGAGGACGTAGTGGGAGCTGTACATGTTCCTGTACAGGCAGTCGTTGCTAGCTGGGATCTGGCCGTAGTAGTGGATGTCGCCGGGCGATAGAGACGGCAACCAGTCTGACGATGGCTTCAGATGGGCACCAATGGGCCAAGGGATCACCTGAAGGAAACCAACCTGTGGCAGATACAGAGATAGGAAATGGTAAGTTTCAGTCTGTAAGCGTGTTGAGCGTGTAAGGAACCACTTGTAGGGATAATGGTTGGGCAGTGACCAGAAAAATGAGCCACCACGAAAGGTTGTCTCAACGATGGCTCTTTGTTTGCTATGAGAAGGTACCACTGGAGTCTTGACAGCACATTTGGTCATCTGCTTAGTATTGTGAAGCAATGAAGAAGTGGCTCCATCCACTGCTCTTGATGTAGTGAATGGAAAGCTTAACATCTTGGCCATCTACCAACGGCCAAGGCACCTTAAGTGTTGGTAGTATTTCTTATAGGTTTCTCCGAATGGGACTCAATGTCAGCCCATAGAACCGTACTTAGGAAAATGCAGGTACATTTTGCTTGCTTGATGCCTTGTAGCAGTTACGGTTCCTGGTGGTAGTTATTAGAATTACCATTGATCATGCAATGTGGAAGTATGTTAAAGGTGCATGCTTGGTGGTACTTGATACAATGCCCAGTAGGCATTAAGCCCAAGGAGTTTTTGAACTCTCACAAAACCGCAGAGCTACTGACAGAATAATGTGAGCATGAATGGAGACTCACAATAATAATTTAGATCAATACAGACAGTCCGCATATGCAACTCGATTCGATCGGGTCGACCAGCTGATCTCATATTACACATGATGGAATTAATTTGTACGAGTGTATAGCGACTCGAGACAGTCAGCAATTCGCCGTGTTTTAATCACTGATCAACCGGCCCTTCTCCCAACAATGAGGATTGGAGAAGAGTCTACGCAATTGTTGAGTTGCACATTATGGTAAGCTGAATTGACGGTAGGAAAAACGCACATACAGACAGGTGAGGAAAAGATCGCATTTAGCATTAACACCTGCCTGTCGGCAGAAACCATAACCGCTAGGATCTAAGAGGCAGAGTGGTTAACTGGTTGGTGAAATGGCAATGGATAATGCAAGCAGGCCGAGTCGAAGACTGCCTGGTGTATAAATAGAGGAAGCTACAGGTGCTAGTCGTTAGCAATAGCTCTTCTTTGTAGCTTCCTGTCCAGAGATCAGTGCCCAGCGCCTTACGTAGCAGTATTGCCCCCCATTGCTAATCTCTGGTAATTGTAACCTAAGCGTTGGCAAATAGTTATCGATTAGATAGAATGTCCTCAACTTACATTCAAGTACCACTCTAGTATGGAAATGAGGCTGTCCTTTCTTCAGCTGTGACGTCAAATTACATGCTAAATATCATGCAGGGGGGGGGGGTCTTTTTCTTCTTGTTTTGTGTAACATCAAATGTCCAACTCACTGGAGTTTAGCCATGTTTCCATTTTGTAGCCATTTTGCTTTCAGCTATATTTGTACTACAAAATATATATTGTACTACATTTTCACCTTGTTGGAGTAGTAGTTGAGGACAGTCTCCATGGCAGCAGAGCAGTTGGTTTTGTAGATGACGGCCCGCTGGATGCCTAGCATGCGGTACATCTCCATCGCCTTTGGTCAAACCAAGAGATGACATATATTGTCACAGGATTAAGTGTCTTTAGTGATCTCTCAAAATATATTCTCTCAAAAGATATTCTAATGGTGCCACAATTGCTTGTTAAATAATGTAGAAATAATCCTTTTAGGTTTGGTTACCAGACTGTGGCACACGCAGACATTTATTGCACATAATTTAACAAATGCAACTGACTTCACATACCTTTCAGAACCCTGGAGAGCTATTGAACTGCTAATAAGTTGTCCAGTTCAGGACACTCAGTCACCAAAATATCAGCCCTAAATCGGGTTCGGAATGCATACATTTGGTTTGTTCTTAAAGTACCTTATAGTGTGCAATGTTAAGTTTAGATATAATTTATACAAAATATATTTGGTGGACTTTCAAACTTTAGTGCAACAGTATTAACATGTAATCCGGTTTTAAAATGCCTCTACATTTGTTTCTTGGCTGTCCACAAGATGGAACCCCAGATGCATGGGGCTTGACGATTGACAGTGAAAGTCTCCCACACACAAGATATGTTGAAATACATAGAGAACGGAAAAAATGAAAATGTTGAAGCTGGTTTGGTGGATTTTATAATGATCAGTTTCTGTTCCGGAACAGTTAAGAAATCTTGTAGAATCCTGTAAAATTCTGTTTTCGTTCCTTGAACTCTTTCGGAGCCCTGCTCTGAACAGTTCAGGAGCCCACCAGGGTCCTGAATCCACTCGTATTCAGTTGCATTTGTTACCTAGTTTGCTGGTTACAGAATTGGAAAAATACAGAGAATACCAGATATGGATAAAATTCATATTTTTATTTTATTTGCTTTTTTTCACTATATAATTTTGTCTGGTATATTGTCCACCTCTACCCTTGACATGAATTCATTCTGCACTGAGATGGTTTGTTGAGACTTGTACTGTTACACTGTTAATAGTTAACTGGTCATTAATCAATAAAAAGAAATTCTGTGCATTGGCTTGGGTATTTTATCTTTTCTTTTTCCTCTATTGCTGTATTTTGTTGATTTCATGGCTTCATTTTTATTTACCTGCACAAACTGTAGCACGTTGTTGTAGTTGTTGAACATCACAGACAAGCAGACTGTGTAGTTCAGAGGATGGCGAACACTTTCCTGATTGAGAATGGGCAGGTAGGTGAAATCTGTCACGTTGTCATCTGATATTAGTCCAACATACCTGCCAAACGTTCATGTTTTACACGTTAGTGCTTGGTCTTCACTGCATGGTAGCTGTATTGTATTGTGTGCTGATTTTCTGTAGTTTTTGACACAGCAGTGACACCACTACCTCGCTCCAACCACATCCTGCGGCCTTGAGCGGGCGCTGTGACGCCGCAGTCTTGCCACTCATTCCTATTTTGAACTCTTTATGGCAGTAAAACTGAAGCTTGTGTATATGTGAACACCTCAACCAACTTACCTTGGCTGACATCCTGGGGGAATGGTGCAGAGAAAGTCTCCAGTCCCATATTCAAATTTGAAGTTAGAACCATGTCTGGTGCAGGTCGCTGCCGATATCCTCGCTTCTTCTACCTTCTCTCTGTCCCAAGGTGTTGGCAATGAGGGCAAAAAAGCAAGAAAATACAATTAGCTCAAATGAAAACCTTAAAATGTTTGTTATGAGTTAACCATTGAATCCACACTGATTAACTCGAACATAAATCACTCTACAAGCAGACTTTGAAAACACTAGACCAAAAGCCCAACCGTTACCACCACTGCGTCATTATTGAAAAACATTTATTTAATTTCAACAGGCTAACAGGCATGGCAGAAGTGCACTAAGCAGTAAGCTCAAACAGGAAACAGGCATAAACATGTACAGGTAACAGGGCAGGGAACCAGAGCGGCCTCTAGAGGTGAATGGAATATCAACACTCTAAGTAGGCAGAAACATGTGCTTGTAATAATGGCAGGAACCAACACATGTCAAAACACAAAGACAGGCTGTCTATGCAAACTTGTTGATACTACAATGAACAAGCTAGCAAGACACACAGGGTACAGACATAACTTAAACTAGAGCAGACATTGCAAACTTGAAGATACAGCAATCAACAAGTTAGCAAAACATGGGAGGGACGCCCAGCAACCAACAGAGTGGCGGTTCATACGTCAATGAACCCACACAAAGGACTGCTACTTCCTTATATAGGTCTGCACGTGGATCATACTAAACCAGGCACACCTGCTGCACTCTGCTGCAGGCAATTAGCCAGCAGCTAGAAGCCAGGACTCAGACCAAGTAACACCGCCCTCTAGTGGACACTAGGGGCGATAATCCAAAGGAACTCAGGCAGAGCCACCAGAGCCTCCGCCAGAAGAGACTGTCAAGTGCCTTTTAGGCGCACCACATTTAGCCGTACAGTCTTCTCAGTCAGAGCCACCCATCTATGGAACAGTCTCCCTGCCCGTATAAGGAAAACAAACAGTTATTCAAGTTACAAATATAATCTTAAAAAAATGGTTAAAGGAAACCCAAACCTGCAACCACTGATCTGATTAATTCCATCTACACAACCAATCTCCTCATCATCTTGTGTTTGTGTCTTTTTATTTGTCACTTCTCTTGTCACTGTTTTTGTTTTAGTAACTCATGTATGAATGGTTTTACTGAGTTCACCTTTTTTTTTTGACCTGCCCAGGGACTACAGATGAAAATTAGCTGTTGGCTAACTCTGGCCCATTTACATGACTTTCTAATGAGCACTGTCCCTGTTGTAAATAAATAAATAAATAAACTAAGACACCTCACAACAAATAGGTGAGGAAGAGATTTTTAAACTCATATCCAGGTAAGGATATGAGTTTAAATATGATAACAAAAATAACATCAGTAGAAAAGAATTGAAATCTAGACTACTTATTTCCAAATCGCTTCTTACCAAGTGTCTTCTTAATCATGGAGAAGTTTCATTGATCAATGAAAAAGCTATGTGGTATGCAACGCGAGTATAGATTCTACAGTAATACAAGTCAAGTTCTAGGAAAAAGTAGTAAAAGTCACACACTGTTTATGGTACAGGCTGTTAGGTTTCTTGTACGGGTATGACCTTTTTATATTGATTATGATAACCAGAGGCTTTGAAATTGGGATGGATATAAAAATCTGTATTTTTATCTTCTGTTTTGTCATCTTTTCAGTGATACATCAAGCACTCAAAAGATGTGATGTGTTTGTAGTCGTTGTATGTGAGATTAAAGACCTGCTTATCCTTGGTGATCGTCATGTATGTATATACAGAGATTGCAAGTAACGAAGTACAAATACTTAAGTACTGTACTTAATTAAAATGACTTTTACCAAAACAGACGTGTTACTTTTTCTTTTTTTTGCTTGACATTGCATTGACAGGGTAGGAATATGAGCAAGGAGGGGGCGCTGATGCACCGAGTACAGTCCCAGTTATTAAATTAATACGTGGTTTTCATTTAGTCCTGAGATATAAGCTAAATTATGCTAGGTTGCTAGTAATTTATTCAAATAATAACATTGACAAACTAACATTGAAAAAAATGCATTTTACATACAATTTTCTTTTTAGTACTTTGTACTTTATACTTTCAAAAATACTTTTGAGTACATTTTAGAGCTTGTACTTTTTACATTAAAAAATACGTTTTCAGTACATTTCTGAGCATGTACTTTTAACTCTACTTTGTTGTTTTTTCACAAATGTATTTTACTCTTACTTAAGTAAGACATTTGGGTACTTTTGCCATCTCTGTGTATATATAACCCACCTGTCCCCTTGACAGCAGAACACACAGCGATTCCTGAGAGCATCGTCCTTTCCAGTCACGATGGCCAGTAACCGGATGCTGGAATTGGGCTCACGGTGCTCCCAGAATGCGTTGAGCAGGAGTGTGTGCGAACCAGACACCCGAGTGAAGGTGGTGGACCTCACAGAAAGACTACAGACCTTGTTGGGTGGCAGCTTGGGCTGATTTTTCTATGCAGAGAAGACAAGTAAGTTCTGATCAAGTCCGACCACACCCACTGTCATGTGACACAGCACTCACAGTCCTAGAGCTCCGTTTTGCACGAAAATGCAGTTGTTGGAATGATGTATTGGGGTTGCATTTAAAAGTATTGTAATGCGAGTGCCCCCCTCGCGGAGGAGCTGGGAAATAGAGGAACTTATTTACACTTCATTACACTGCCCCCCCCCCATTTTAGAGCATGTACTTTTTACTTTCAAAAAAACTTTTTGAGTACATTTCTGAGCCTGTACTTTTTACTTTACTTGAGTAGCTATTTAGATCAGTACTTTGCAGTCTTATTCAAGTTTTTTTTTTTTACAAATGTATTTTACTCTTACTCAAGTAAGAAATCCCGGTACTTTTGCCATCTCTGCTTTTAAAGTATAAGAAACTCCTTTAAAACTATAACTTTTCCAACCCTGGCTCTGTGTACCACTTACCAATTTGCTGACCTTCCTGATCTGGTAGAAAGTGGAGAAAACCGTTCCAAGCAGCAACACGACCAGAGCCACAGCCACAAATGGTTTCGGTCTCCATGAATTTCCTCTGCATGCACAGAACAGTAAAAAGTTGACAAAATGACATTTTTAGTTTTAAGACGATATGTGGCCAGATCTAAGTTGAATGATTGCATTATGTCAACTTGCAGCTGTGCAAAATAAAAAGATGTAATGTTCAGGGGTCGTTGGAGGGCGATGCTAAACCTAAGGACGGCCCCCATTCATTGTAATGGTGCTGTGGTTTTGGTCATAGTGTTCGTAGAACTGCAAGTTCTACTCCCATCGTCTTTTTTTTTTTGGTGATGTCTTTTTATTTTCAACCCAGTTTCCGATTAATCCAATCAATAATGATGGGAAAACTTGGCATGGGAGACAAATATTGCAAAGGTTTGGACACCCCTGTTCATTTTAAAGATTTTTCCATGGTAGTTTGGATCAGCAATTTCAGTTAAATATATTACCTAGCAGACAAACAGTGATATTTGAGAAGTGAAGTAAATTCATAGGATTTACAAAATATGTGCAATAATTACTACAAAAGTAGGGAGGTGCCTAAATGTGGGCACTCCAACAGAAACAAATGCATAAATATTTAGTAGATCCTCCTTTTGCAGAATTGGCAGCGTCTTAACATTTCAGTAGCTTTTTTTTTGTTTTGGTTCTTTACAAAATATTTCTACTTCAGTCAGATTTGATGGTTTCTGAGCATGGATAACCCGGTTTAAATCCTACTGCACATTTTCAATAATGTTCACGTCTGCCGGCTGAGATGGCCATATTGTTCTAGTTCCTCTGTCCTCTGTATGAATTCTTCAAGCAATGTTTTAGCGCCATTGTCTTGCTGACGTATTCAGCACAACTTGGACATTCTTGGACAATGTTTGCAAGAATCTGTTCATACTGACTGGAGTCCATGCAAACTTCAACATTTACAACACCAGTCCTAGTTTGGCCGCACATACACGACAGGTGGCGCTATAGAATTGTGATGTCATTCAATTCATTTTCTCTCACTTTTTTTTCCAAGCCAAACGTTGTTTTGGAGCCAAACATTATTTTGAGGTGACTTCTCTCTGGCCATAAATTAAGAGTATATTTAGAGGTAGGGATAGAAGGTGCGTTATATTCGCAGCCAAACAATCAAATAATGGGTCAGAGAAGCAACACAAGTCACACAAAGCAAATAACAGATATGTAATTGGAACTGCACTACACTTATGTCAAATGTACATGTACTTCATTGGTGGGAAAAGTAGATGACATTAAGGCTTGTCCCAATTCCTTACACAATTGCAACTAGAAATTAGGGCCCAAATGTAGGGACCTTTGCCAAGGGAGAAGTGCCAAATATTAAGCGAAAGAAGAGTAATGGGACACGGCCAAAGTCTTCACTCACCGTTGTGCCATATCCATAGGTTGTATGTTCAACAGAAGTTCTGCGTAGCAAGGGATGGGCGATAAGAATACAAACACAACCAAACCAAACCTAGGAAAAATGTTAAAATCACAGTCAGGGTTCAAACCTTGAGTTGTGTTACATTACTAAAATCATTGGAAAGTATTAGTTGACTTATTTTATAAATATGATCATGGAATTACGTAACGGTTATGTATCACTTTTAAACCTTTAACTTCTCATCCCTATTTACCAAGCGTAGCCCACTACTCTTAGGTTTAGGAAAAGGTGATTGTGGGGGCTGGCAGCTGGCGCGCCCTACAGGCAAGCTACGCTAGTTTTCCCGGGGCGCCAGTATGTGTAAAATGAGACAGCACTGCACCCAGCTAACATCTTCTTTATACAATTCTGGTGCTATAGCTCGGCACCATTAACAACAGTATTCCTTGAAGCTATTGATTCTCCATATGGCACAGATTGCAACTTTTTCAAAGTAAGAAAAACCCCCCAAACAAATCATTGCTATTTAAAAAAAATACAGTTTTATTCATATGATTTAACAAAGTACAGTGCTAATGATCTTTACCTTTGGAATTCTCTACGGGAGTGTTTTCATCTTGATGTATTGTCCATGTTTGCGGGTGCGAGCTGTCCTCTCTGCTTCTCTTTGGTTGGTATGTGTGTGTCTCAGATGGGTACTTTTTTTTCTAAGCACCTATCAAGGCAGGGGTTGGACTCTGGACATCCCTGAGATAACCTTCTCAGCACTGTTCTTCATTGTCGGTGACGAAGTCATAGCCTTGATTAACATTTTTTTCTTTTGCCAGACACTGCAGGATCTGAATGTGTTTAGATGAAGGAAGTTGTAGCAGTTCGCATTTCTTGGGGAAAATCCATACACACGCAAACCCTTTGTGACATTTGCTGACCAGCACATTCTTGCCTGCATGCTCATATTTGGACTGCTGTAACTGGCTTTGTGTCTCATTGTGACGTCATAGGCACACCCACGACTGTCTGGCTGAAGAGACGGGGGTTTTCAGTGTTAATTTTTTCATTCTGCTTTGACTCTCTTCGAATAAAGAGCTTTTATGATGTGTCCTTCCTTACTTCCCATAATAAATCATTTTGTTATCAAATACAAGGTCTGCAAATAACAGGCCCAGGAATATACTTTAGTATATGGTAAAAGCATCCAAAAGGGGTTGAAACAAAGAATTGAAACATCTGAGTTTCATCTCCTTAATCAAGTAATTACGTTCTTAAAACATTATTTACAAAGCTTCAACAGATGGTCCTCTATTCCCTTCTCTGTTGTAGGGTGCATAAACTTAATTAAAATGACGATCTTGCCCAAATGTATCTATTTATCCATTAACTGAACAGCAAATAATTAAGAAGAATAAAGGAAACACAAAATAGGCTCAAAACTAAGAGTTGCCACTCTGCTGAATAAATTACACTACCCAACAAAAGAGCCTCAAACCATTCCTGGAGAAATTCATTTTCACCCAAATTAAAACCATAAAACCATATTAGAAGATGGCGTCCAGCCTTCAAAGCTACCATAAAGCACAAATACTTCTAATTTCAGTTTTCTTTGTAACTTTAATACGTGGTCAATAAAATTATATATGTACCAGCAGTGACCCTATTAATATAACAATATTTAGTCAGTACCTGTTGTGGATAATTATGGGCAATACAATGCTGTTTAATTTTACTTGCCGTCTTCATAGCTACCGGGACAACTGGTCAAACAAGTTCCATCTCAATTGAACCGAGGTGGACCCTGGATGGCCATGCTGGTTTGAATACACCCTTTGTTGCGGCGTAAGTGGTAAGTTATGGGCGGCTGCTTATTTCTTCATGGGCAATGTTATCTCCAGTAAGAGGTATCAGGAGTCTATGGAATTAGGTCTGCACTCAGTCAGGGTCAGCTAGCAAGAGAGATACTTTATTTACAGAACACTGGGTCACACATGCACTGAGGGAACAACCATAGTGATGTCATAGTAGGTGACGCCCACACAGTCAGAGTATTCAAAGCTATGTACAATGGGGATAAAGAAACATAGTAGTTTCTCAACACCCTTAGTCTGGTGCGTGTACAGTATCCCCAGTTTGTGGTCTATTTGATCAGAGTACGTTGAAACACTTTAAACTTCTCCTGTTGGTCTTTTATTGTGTGTTGATGGATTCAAACAAAGATGCAACTGATAATTTTGTTTGTATAAAAAAAGTGGCATGAAAATATATGTATGACATGCGCTACTTAGCAGACTTTAGAAATTGTGTTGGTCTGACAATGAGCAAACACAGGTACCTTAAAATATAAGCTTGTCGGTTTTTCTGGGAGGACCATCTATGCTTAAAACCTTCTTAATGTGAATGTGCAGGGCAAGAAAATGACACAAACAATGCTTCGCAAATAATTCTTCACTTTTAAAACTGGAAATCAAACAGCATGTAGCCTAGATGCTGGCCCACAAAACTGGCAGGACCAAAAGTGAGTTTGATGACAGGACCTGTCGTCGGGTCTTCATCATCGAACTCACTGTCCCGTGGGAGGATGCTATTGGTGAAGCCTTTGAACTCTGGAAAAAGCTGTGATATGCTAACGAAGCAGCGGAAGGAGGGGGGCGGG